>JAODUO010001563.1:67500-95000 GCA_025642075.2 Ridgeia piscesae
TTCACACCACGTGGCCTCAAAATAACAATGCACGAAACAATATTTCATCGATATCCAAAACATTAATATTGACAGTGTGAAAGTAGTTAGAAAAGCGTCCATAATAGCATAGCATAGCATAGCATAGCATAGCATAGCATAGCATAGCATAGCATAGCATAGCATAGCATAGCATAGCATAGCATAGCACTAAGCATAGCACAGCACAGCAAGCAAACAGCACAAAGCACAACTTACACACACATACAAACAACAACACAACAAACATTACAATAACACAGCACAACACAACACAACACAACACAACACAACACAACACAACACAACACAACACAACACAACACAACACAACACAACACAACACAACACAACACAACAACATAACATACACACTACATGTAACAGTACATTCATGCAGAACATTCCGTACTAGCAACGTACTAACATACATACCGTAGTACAAACGTACGGTATCGTGTGCGGTCGGTGCGGTGCGGTGCGGTGCGGTGCGGTGCGGTGCGGTGCGGTGCGGTGCGGTGCGGTGCGGTGCGGTGCGGTGCGGTGCGGTGCGGTGCGGTCGCGGTGCGGTGCGGTGCGGTGCGGTGCGGTGCGGTGCGGTGCGGTGCGGTGCGGTGCGGTGCGGTGCGGTGCGGTGCGGTGCGGTGCGGTGCGGTGCGGTGCGGTGCGGTGCGGTGCGGTGCGGTGCGGTGCGGTGCGGTGCGGTGCGGTGCGGTGCGGTGCGGTGCGGTGCGGTGCGGTGCGGTGCGGTGCGGTGCGGTGCGGTGCGGTGCGGTGCGGTGCGGTGCGGTGCCGTGCGGTGCCGTGCGGTGCGTGCCGTGCCGTGCCGTGCCGTGCCGTCGTCAGTCAGTCGTCGTCGGTCGTCGACGTACGTCACGTCACGTCACGTCGTGCCGTGTCACGTCGTACGTCACGTCACGTCACGTGCGTCGTCAGTCACGTCGTCACGTCACGTCACGTCACGTCACGTCACGTCGGTCCGTCGTCACGTCGGTCGCGTGCACACGTACGTCACGTCGTCCGTCACGTACGCCGTGCACGTCACGTGCACGTCCGTGCACGTCACGTCAGCCGTCCGTCGTCACGTCACGTCAGTCGCGTCACGTCACGTAACGTAACGTAACGAACGTAACGTAACGTCGTACGTAACGTACGAACGTAACGTAACGTAACGTAACGTAACGTAACGTAACGTAACGTAACGTAACGTAACGTAACGTAACGTAACGTAACGTAACGTAACGTAACGTAACGTAACGTAACGTAACGTAACGTAACGTAACGTAACGTAACGTAACGTAACGTAACGTTACATAACATAACACAAGCACTGTACTTTAGACAACCCCGTCGTCAAGAGAAGAGTTTGATGACAATGAATTGCTCGTCTACTTATAAGCTGCACAGTAAACGATATCTTTGAAACACGGCATCAACTAAATGGATGTATACAGGAGTTTTTGATATAATGATACATTTGACTTTGCATATTTCGGCCAGTTGTAACTCCTTGTTCTGTTGACATTGACAGATTATATGAGCAGGTGTGGTGTTTCCGGTCAGGTACATGCAGGACATAGGTGCGCCCTGTCCGGATGTGCGGGGGTGTGCAACCATTGACTAATTATCTCAGTCAGTGTAGAGATCGAGGTTATACTAAAGAACGTTACTTCACCTTATTGTATCGTTCATGAAAGATGCGTTCATTCAACACTTCTACATACTGTATGTAGGCCTACATGAAATGTGTGCATCTATTTAGATCACCTGGCGGAGAAGTAATAAGAGAGGGATTCTACACTGGAATTAGTTTATGTGGCTGCTATTATGATCGACTCTAATTGGCCTACACACGTTCCATGTGGTAAATGTGACACTTGCCTGCGTATTTGTAGTAACTATCTCTGCACCAGCTACAGCTGTCAGCACACGATATCGCATTAGCCAAACATCAACGAATACACGCCAACAAATCTCGACTGAGGAGTTGCCAGTGAGTCTGTAGTTGAATCTACGTTTGTGTGTGCATTCAATTTGAATATATAGCATATCGCCTTGGGAGCGGTAACTAATTTTAAAACGAATAACATCTGTATGAATATAACCAAGCCCCCATAGAACAGAGAACCAGCATAGACATAACAAAAAAACACTTAGGAAATCATGTTCCCTAAACTGCGGAATTACAAAGTGGCCTGAAAATATGACCCCTGGGTGTGTTTCACGGGTAATCAATTGCGTCAAACCGAAACAGTTTAGTAGTATTTAGTCACAGTATCTGCCGACGGCAGGACAACACCCGTCTCCCGCTGTTTCTACATTAAGCGCCCTCTCGTTGGTTGGGCTGAACCACGCCTGCAGTGCTGCTTTGTGCATGAAGTAATATTATGCGTTATAAACTTTAGAACGTGACTTTCGCTTAACTCGTTAATGACACGCCCTTTGTCATAGCCATGCGGCGTTAGTTTTCAAAATATGTCGTAACTTTTCTGCGTAACTGTATCGTTATTTATATAACAAACAAGGCTGTCGAGGATTCCCTTCCACGAGAACCCCAAGCGTGAGTTGTTCGACATGTTGTACGGACAATGTTGTGTTGGTGTCGCCACCTACCGAATGCGATATCAGCAATTTATTGTCAAATGTGTCCGTTTTCCATCAACTTAATGTCACAAGTTTCTGCCGTACAAACACTTGCACGCGCACGCTAACTGAAGAATGGTTGTAATCTTCGTGCAGGATTCGCAATCTTCCGATTGGCGTCACTTAGTGATCACAGTGCACGATGGCCGGCCCGGAGACAGGGAATGGGTGAAGGTGTACTTGGACGGGAACAAGTGCAGCCAATGTCTTCAGCCGCCTGTCTACAATGGTTCGTATCAAACTCATACAGTCGTGTAACATATGTACTGGCGCCAGATTTCTTATACGGGATTTATCGAGCTTCTTGAAAATACTGACTAGGTCTAGATACAGGTGTACATCAGCAGACATCAACTGTCCCACGCACGCACACACGCACGGGCGCACGCGCGCGCACGCACGCATGCATACACGCATACACATGCATGCTAGCACGCGAACAAGCATTCAACTACGTACTGTATTATATGTATTAAGTGGAATGGGAACAGTATTTATTAAGTAGATCAGATTCCATTTATAAACGAAATTTACATCAATTGTCATTAACATACAACATCAAGTATTAATTAAGTCATACATAACTACATACGTGAATGCGTACATGCAGACATTCACACATATACGTATATCTATATATTCATGCATACCTACGTACACACATGCATACAATGTCATTCATAAATGCATACATGCATATATACATACATATATAAGTACATACATACATACATACATACATACATACATACATACATACATACATACATACACATACATACATACATACATACATACATACAAATATACATACATACATACATACATACATACATGCGTATGTACGTACGTACGTGCGTGCGAACTTACGTACATACATACAAACATATATGCGTGCATGCATACATGCATAAATCCATACATACGCATATACATACACACACGTATACACTTACACACATACACACATACACACATACACGTACGCACGTACGCACGTACGCACGTACGCACGTACGCACGTACGCACGTACAACGATACAGTACGCACGTATCGCACATACGCATCACACGCAGTACGCACGTACCACGTACGATACGCGACGTAACGCACGTACGCACACCACGCTAACGCATCGACACGTACACGACAGCACTCACACGCACACGCACTACGCACACGCACTACGCACACGCACACGCACTACGCACACGTACAGCACGACCGCACACGCACACGCACACGCACACGCACACGCACACGCACACGCACACGCACACGCACACGCACACGCACAGACCGCACTACGCAACGCACACGCACACGCACACGCACACGCACACGCACACGCACACGCACACGCACACGCACACGCACACGCACACGCACACGCACACGCACACGCACCACGCACACGCACACGCACACGCACACGCACACGCACACGCACACGCACACGCACACGCACACGCACACGCACACGCACACGCACACGCACCTCCACGCACACGCACACGCACGCCTTGCTACGACGCATGCACGCACCGCACAGCGCCGCCCGCCTCGCACACTTGCAACGCACCTTGCTGCACCTTGCCACGCACTCGCCGCCTGCCTTGCCTTGCACGACACGCCGCCCGCACCGCACACGACACGCACGCACAGCGCTTGACGCGACCGCACCGCACGCAAGCACGCACACGCCACGCACCGCACTGCACCTTGCCTACGCCATGCACACGCACCGCCACGCACACGCACCGCACACGCACACGCACACGACACGCACCGCACTGCACAGCAGCACACGCACCGCACACGCACACGCACACGCACACGCACACGCACACGCACACGCACACGCGCACACGCACACGCACGCGCACGCGCCAGCACGCACGCGCACATCGCGCTACGCCACGCACCGCACGCGCACCGCCTCGCACTCGCACTCGCACTCGCACACGCCACGCCCGACCGCACGCACCGCACGCGCCGTCACTGCACTCGCGCTCGCACCGCCCGCACGACGCACCGCCCGCACCGCACCGCACACGCACCGCCTCGCCACGCACACGCACGCACGCACACGCACACGCCCGCACGCACGCACCGCCTACGC
This sequence comes from Ridgeia piscesae, assembly GCA_025642075.2. Classification (NCBI taxonomy): domain Eukaryota; kingdom Metazoa; phylum Annelida; class Polychaeta; order Sabellida; family Siboglinidae; genus Ridgeia; species Ridgeia piscesae. The sequence goes on from JAODUO010001563.1 coordinate 72,285, forward strand.
ACCGCACACGCAATACGCACACCGCACACGCACACGCACGCACACGCACACGCACCGCACACGCACACGCACACGCACACGCACACGCACACGCACACGCACACGCACACGCACACGCACACGCACACGCACGCACACGCACACGCACACGCACACGCACACGCACCACGCACACGCACACGCACACGCAGCACGCACACGCACGCACGCACACGCACACGCACACGCACACGCACACGCACACGCACACGCACTCGCACACGCACACGCACACGCACTCGCACTCGCACTCGCACTCGCACTCGCGTACGCGCACGCGCACGCACCGCACGCGCACGCGCACGCGCACGCGCTCGCGCTCGCGCTCGCGCTCGCGCACGCGCACGCGCACGCGCACGCGCACGCGCACGCGCACGCGCACGCACCGCACGCGCACGCGCACGCGCACGCGCACGCGCACGCGCACGCGCACGCGCACGCGCACCGCACGCGCGCGCACGCGCACGCGCACGCGCACGCGCACGCGCACGCGCACGCGCACGCGCACGCGCACGCACACGCGCACACGCGCGCACACGCACACACGCGCACACGCGCCACACACACACACACTCACACACACACACACACACACACACACACACATATATATATATATATATACACATATACACACATACACAAATATACATTCCTTTATTCATTTGCAGCTAGGAAATGGCGCTGGGGTAATTTCCAGACATTCTTCAGAAACAGAAAGTGCCGTCCTTGCGTCGTTCAATTTTACCGCGGCTTCGTCGACTCGGTGAGTGCCTGAGACTGGGTGTTACCTTCTGAAGTGTGTCTAATTACAAGACACTAACTCGTTCTATTCATCTTAATATTCCGAGAACATATTAAACAACGTAGTTAAATTCATTGTACAAAGACGGTGTTAAAAACGGAGAAGTTCTAAACGAAAACAAACAAACCATCAGACACGACAATGACCACCTTACAGTGGGCAACAGGCACAGTCTTGAGTTGTACGATGACGTCTGGCCTGGCGAAGATCGTCTTAACGGTACGAGGAGACGGGGAAGAACACCGGATGAACACAAGAACACGTGGGAAGACAAAAACGAAGAATGCACAGGGTAGACATTCACCAATTCCCACAGGGACGTGGTGGACAGGGAAAGGTGGAAATAAATGGTTAAATAAATGTCCCAATGGGACAAAGTAATGGTGAAGGTGAATTTCCAATTTTGACATGTATTTATTTCAACATAAAAAATTATTAGAAACTTCTGCCTGTTCCGTCGAAAGGTATACGAAGATAATTCTATTCGTTCAGAATATTTGCGTAATTTATGTTTAATATGTTATTTCAGTTAAGTGTCGCGAGATACGTACTGACGCCACATGAAGTTCGCATGCTTTTCCGAAGTCGCGGAATGTGCATAGGTAGGTAACTAACACGTGTTTTGGTAATACAAACTAATGTATAACTATCAGGCATCACAGGCCGCGCGTTTTGCCAACGATTCTGTGTATGACGCATCTAATATAGTGTTTGGCTATTGAACAATATGTCGTAAAATTATCTAAATGAATTACTTGAATAAACGTAAACATTGATACACATGTAAGTTATTGGTAGGCAACGTGTTATATATTCCTAATGCAATTATTTGTGCTTATGCTATGTATGACACATCAAGTATTTTATTATTATGATTATGGTTCTAATATAGTGTTTGATACTTGCACCGCTTCGAAATTGAAGTATTATGGTGTGAAATGATTTACTTGACTAATAATACAAAGGCAGCGTTTTATATAATCATTATACAATTATTTAATTTATACGTGTATACACTTCTAGTTATTTGTCACGTACAACGTCAGAGTGCATAAATACTATTCCGTATTACATCGGATGTCACACGCACAATTTGTATACACATATTGCATTAGTCGTTTTACATTGATTGATACAATGAAAACTAGATGTGTGTTTATCATGGCGCGCTTGATGCTTACAGGACTGAACGACAATTTTAAGAACAACGACTGCGACAACAACTGGGCTTTTATTGTGGCTGGCTCCAGAGGCTACGGAAATTACCGCCATCAGGTACTCTCTCACTTTAGCCTACACTGCGTGTTACTAAAGCCACTTTTACTTGTATTGATACACATGTAAGTTATTGGTACTGTTTTTTGGTATTGGTACTGTTTTTGGTATTGGTACTGTTTTTGGTATTGGGACTGTTTTTGGTATTGGGACTGTTTTGGTATTGGGACTGTTTTTGGTGTTGGTACTGTTTTTGGTATTGTGACTGTTTTTGGTATTGTTACTGTTTTGGTATTGGGACTGTTTTTGGTATTGGTACTGTTTTTGGTATTGTGACTGTTTTTGGTATTGGTACTGTTTTTGGTATTGTGACTGTTTTTGGTATTGTTACTGTTTTGGTATTGGTACTGTTTTTGGTATTGGTACTGTTTTTTGGTATTGTGACTGTTTTTGGTATTGGTACTGTTTTTGGTATTGTGACTGTTTTTGGTATTGTTACTGTTTTGGTATTGGTACTGTTTTTGGTATTGGTACTGTTTTTTGGTATTGTGACTGTTTTTGGTATTGGTACTGTTTTTGGTATTGTGACTGTTTTTGGTATTGTTACTGTTTTGGTATTGGGACTGTTTTTGGTATTGGTACTGTTTTTGGTATTGGTACTGTTTTTGGTATTGTGACTGTTTTTGGTATTGTGACTGTTTTTGGTATTGTTACTGTTTTGGTATTGGGACTGTTTTTGGTGTTGGTACTGTTTTTGGTATTGGTACTGTTTTTGGTATTGTGACTGTTTTTGGTATTGTGACTGTTTTTGGTGTTGGTACTGTTTTTATACAAAGTGAAACCCATCGGGGCACTCTTATAATCATATTCTTATAACCTCAGAATAAAGTGGCATCGCAAATTTGCTTTGCAATATCGAATTATCTCAAGTTCACTGTAATCGATTGAGCTTAGGTCACAGCCCCCAGTGATACCCTATGATACATCAGATACATATATGTGAGTGGTGACAGGGTGTCAAGATCAGGACGTAAAGACAACATTCTGCAGTGATGGTAATCTGGGATATATATATATATATATATATATATATAAACCGTATATATATATATATATATATATAAACACTATATATATATATATATATATATATATATATATATATATATACAAAATGTAATATCATATAATATACATACATACATACATACATACTACATACATACATACAAAATACATACATACATACATACATACATACATACATACATACATACATACATACATACATACATACATACATACAAAATACAAACATACATACATACATACATACATACATACATACATACATACATACATACATATAATAATACATACATACATACATACATACAAACATACATACATACATACATACATACATACATACATACATACATACATACATACAAACATACATACATACATACATACATACATACATACATACATACATACATACATACATAGACATAGACATAGACATAGACATAGACATAGACATAGACATAGACATAGACATAGCATAGACATAGACATAGACATAGACATAGACATATCGCATCAACTTCTATTATTGTGAGTAATGTAAGTTTTTCATCAACATTTTCAGGCTGATGCTTGCCACGCCTATCGCGTATTGATAGATCATGGCTTCCCTCCGGCACGAATTATTCTGATGATGTATGATGATATCGCCCAGCATAACCGGTAAGAATATTTACGTTTCATATTACGCAGACCAAACAACCGTATTTTGTTCAACGTCATATGAGTATATTTCCATAAATACGCTGTATTGTTGGTAATATGATGTCAAACCTGAGTTAGCGTAAAGCCATAGCTATAATAAATATAATAATTTTAAATCATACAGTCTGTGCGAGATACTAACACCAGCAACTAGAGCTAGACTATACGTGTGACGTGGTAGCGTTTACATTTTCCAGGCGTTAAAAACTATCCAGGTGACGTTTCTGCGCATGCTCGACCCAGTCGTTGCCAGTAGTTACCATTAAGTACGTTAACGCGTGCTCCTGAATCGCATATTAAATACGTCTTTAGTCTGATATATGTCGGCCACTGTGATCAAATATACGTAGATAACCCACATGCAATGTTATTTGTCGCAAATTCCTACCAGGCAAACATGTTTTGAGGCATGTTTTGATAGCAAGCGCAAATAATCGAATGCCGAATCATCGGCAGAGACCTTCCCAGTCTTGAAATACTGTATCAGCAACGCCTGTTAGAAAGAGCCACTCTCATCTCTCAAGATTCATCCCATCCTGCCCAAATGACCTATTTGAACCTTTTCCATCTAGTCGCCGATTCAGATCCATCAAAACCAGGACCAACCGCTTTAGTACTAGCTTTTTCCCCTTAGCCGTTCAAGCCCTGTCAAAACAGAAGTGATTTTTCTCCCACCCGCAGCAAACACATATTCCACTTTCCGATGAGTTTTTAGTGTGTATATTTTATCATAATTTATTATATATTATTTTATTTCATATTTTACATTTTAAGCTAATACTAGATCGTATCAATTATTTATCGATGTTATAAAGAAAAAAAATTTATTCGGAACTTTTTATGTGATTGTTCTTATTTATGTATTCATTTTATTTAAAGTGGTAGTATATTTTATCACCATCGTTTGGGGCATGTGAATGTATTGTCATGTGAATGTACTAGAACGACGACAAATATCATTACACATTCCCATGTTTTATTGTAACTACAATGTGAACACATGGCAATAAAGCTATCTTATCTTATCTTAGCGTGACTGCAGTGCGCCAAAATCCGTCAGGGTGATTTAATCAAACGTAATATTTTAATGTACTAAATGAAATTTTAAACAACTATTCGTAATAATCACCTAATGAGAATTAACCATCAGTCCATGGTATTTATACGCTGCACATTGATGATCATACATTTATCGCGCATGCGCAGAAATGTTGCCCGGACAACATGTAACGCCCGGAAAAATTTAAACGTGATAACTTGGCTTAATTTCTACTACTTGTGCTTTTTTGCAACACTTTAATCTTTTTATTTCTACAAAACATGTTGATACCAATATTGGCTTAACTTGTAACGGTAAAGTGCATTCAGTTGTTTAATTTTGTATCATATCCGCCGCCGGGAGGTGCTTAGCAAGTTTGCCGTTACAATGTTCTTTTCCAGTTGGTTCCAGTCAAAAATTGTCTGTAAAAGTATGAGTGTCTTCTCTTGTTTAATTCGACTGTCTGGTGTGTCAAATGGTGTACTTGTACTGTTGTCGGTAGCAGACCTAACGTTTATGTTGTCTATAGTCATCACAGTTCTAATAGTTTACATATGATTGTAGAAACCCCGATAAAGGCAAGCTGTATAACAAAGTCAACGGACCAAATGTCTACAACGTAGCGGTCGACTATAGCGGAAATGTAAGAAGACCACCGCCATGTTGTATTACTGTATAGTTGATATTGTTTTTAGAAAGGTTGAATGTGTGTGTGTGTGTGTGTGTGTGTGTGTGTGTGTGTGTGTGTGTGTTTGTGTTTTTGTGTGTGTGTGTGTGTGTGTGTGTGTGTGTGTGTGTGTGTGTGTGTGTGTGTGTGTGTGTGTGTGTGGGGGGTGTGTGTATGTGTGTATGTGAGTGTGCGTGCGTGTATGTATGCGTGTGAGTGTGTGTGTGTGTATGTGAGTATGTATGCTTGTGTGTATGCGTGTGTGTATGCGTGTGTGATGCGTTGGTATGCGTTGTGTATGTGGTGTGATGCGTTGTGTAGTGTGTGTATGCGGTGGGGTTGTGGTGTGTGTGTGTATGGTGTGTGTATGGGTAGTGTGTTGTAGTGTGTATGTGTGTAGTGTGTAGTGTAGTGTGTAGTGTGTATGTGTATGTGTGTATGTGTGTATGTGTGTATGTGTGTATGTGTGTATGTGTGTATGTGTGTATGTGTGTATGTGTGTATGTGTGTATGTGTGTATGTGTGTATGTGTGTATGTGGGTATGTGTGTATGTGTGTATGTGTGTATGTGTGTATGTGTGTATGTGTGTATGTGTGTTTTGTGTTGTGTGTATGTGTGTATGTGTGTATGTGTGTATGTGTGTGTGTGTGTATGTGTGTAGTGTTTTATGTGTGTGTGTGTATGTGTGTATGTGTGTAGGGAGTGTGAGTGGATGTGGAGTGTGATGTGGACGTGCGTACGTGCGTACGTGCAGCCGCACCGGCATGCGCACGCCGCACGGCCACTGCGCAGCGCGATGCGGCACGTGCACGGCGCACGCGCGCACGGGCACGCGCAGCCGCGCCACGCGCACGCGTACGATGTGCGCATGCCACGGGCAGGCACGGCACGCGGGCGTATGTATGGCTGTGGCATGGCGAAATGGCGACGGCGCAGCGGCACGGCGCAGGCGGCACGTGCGCAGGTGATGTGGACGTGCGACGTGGTACGTGAGGGCGTACGTGCAGCGGCACGGCGCACGGGAAATGGGCAGGGAGGGCATGTGGCACGTGCAGGGACGGGACGGCAGGGCGCGCGATGGGATGCGGGACGCGGCAGCGGCAGGCCGTGGGGTAGGGCATGGAGGAATGGATGGGGGAGGAGGGAGGGGCCAAGGGTGAGTGGTAGTGGAGGAGGGATGGTGGTGGAAGTTGGTTGGGAGTGGTAGTGGAGTGTGAGGGAGTGTGAGGGATGGGTATTGGGTAGGAGTGGAGGTGTAGGGATGGGAGGGGAGGGTATGGGAGGGTATGTGGTAGGGAGTGGAGGGAGGGTAGTGGAGGGAGTGGAGGGAGGGTAGGGAGGGAGGGAGTGGAGGTGATGGGGAGGGAGGGATGGGAGGGTGGGTAGGAGGGAGGAGGGAGGGAGGGAGGTGAGGATGTGTGTATGTGTGTATGTGTGTATGTGTGTATGTGTGTATGTTTTATGTGTTTTTATGTGTGTATGTGTGTATGTGTTTTAGTGTGTATGTGTGTATGTGTGTATGTGTGTAGTGTGTATGTGTATGGTGTATGTGTGTATGTGTGTAGGTGTATGGTAGTGTGTATGGGGTGTATGTGTGTATGTGTGTATGTGTGATGTGTGTATGTGTTTTATGTGTGAGTGTGTATGTGGATGTGTGTATGTGTGTATGTGGTTTTGTGTATGTGTGTATTGTGTATTGAGTGCTATGTGTATGTGTGATGTGTGTATGTGTGTATGTGTGTATGTGTGGTATGTGTGTTGTGTGATGTGTGATGTGTTGTTATGTGTGATTTTGTGTATGTGTGTATGTGTTGTTGATGTGTATGTGTATGTGTGTATGTGTGTAATGTTGAGTGTAGTGTGTATGTGTTTTGGTTGTAGTGTGTAGTGGTATGTTTTTTGTGTGTATGTGTGATGTGTTTGGTGTATGTTTTAATTGTGATGGTGTATGGTGATGTTGTATGGGTGTATGTGTGTATGGTGTATGTGTGTGTTGATGGGATGTGTGTATTGTGAGGTTTGTTGTTTGTGATGTGTGTATGGTTGTGTGTGTTGTTTATTGTGATTTGATGTGTGTATTGTGATGTGTGTATGTGTGTGTGTGGTGTTGGGTAGGGTGTTGGTGATGGTGTATGTTAGTGTTATGGTGTTTTGTGTGTATTGTGATGGTGTTGGTTTTATGTGTGATGTTGTTTGTTGGATGTTGTGTTTGTAGGACGTCACCGCACAAAACTTCCTCAAAGTACTGCGTGGAGACGTAGCTGGCATGCAGGGGATTGGGAACAGGAAAAGTCATCGACAGGTAGCATGTTTGAATCTTGCAAACTACGTCACATGGCAGAGAACGCCCCTCTTTGTAGTCGTGTACACAATCTCATAGGCGCATACACCGGAAGACAATGGCATACGCGCACGCACGTACGCACGCACACATGCACACACGCCCACGCCCACGCACGCACGCACGCACACACACCACATCATACCACACCACACCACACCACACCACAACACAACACACCACACACACACACACACCACACACACACCACACCACACCACACCACACACACACACACACACACACACACACACACACACCACACCACACCACACCACACACACACACACACACACACACACCACACACCACACACACACACACACACACACACACACACACACACACACACACACACACACACACACACACACACACACACACACACACACACACACACCATCATTGATTAAAGTTACTTCCTTTCTTGCTAATTCTGCCATTTATACGACCATTAATAGACGCTACATGACAGTGATCAGCACCAACCACCGAGAGAATGATAATAGCCGACATGGTCCCACATTAACGCGTGTCACACACAAAAAGTAACAGTATTTTCTTGTTTAAACATTACTTACACATTTATTTTGTTGTAGTGGAAGCAACGACAACATATTTGTCTATTACACAAACCACGGCGGTCCAGCCATTCTTGGTTTCCCAACTGGCCCATCTGTGAGTTACTTCGTGTACATATTTAATCACTTCCGCTACATAATGAGATACTTCCGGTATATAACCTTAATCCTCATTTCAAACTTAGATGTTTTTCATGTCGCCGACATTATTAATGTTAAGTTATTAATAAACGGACGGACACATTATGTATCCATTTACTTGCAGTTATTATACTAAATACAAGATCACTTATTGCCAGATACATTTGCAACACATGCAATTAAGATAGACACATGATTTGAAATAGACCAACAAGACTTTATTTGTGAACATGCGTAAGCATATTAGTTATATTTATCGTATTTATTATATTATACCTACTTTATGGGGTCTAAAATTAACCTCTTATTGTTGTTCATCATTATGTAAAACAACACTGCATGACACTTGTGCATCGCATTGTCACAGACTTCCCTTAGTTACTTTGAGTATCCGTTTTCGTTTCCAATTCAGTAAGTACTGAACTCATCCATCAATTTGTTATTCGCGATGTGTTTTTTCATGTGGTATTTCCTTTCTGCATATCTCCTGGTGTAAGTTGTAGTCTGTTGCGTTGGTTGTGTCCTGCTAAAATTATATTTCCTGCGTTCGGTTATTCTCCTGGCACTGTGCCGGTTTGACTCCGGCCTGTGTTTTTGTTTAAGTCAAACTGCGGTATTGTAATGCCAATATCATCGACTGTCTATTCAACAGGCAATTTGTGACTTGTGACATCTGAGATTATCTGTCGTAGTTGTATTGCTGAAAACACAGCGACACATAACTATGAGTTTGTTACATATGTGGTAATGTTATATACCATTAGGTTTTATTACGTATTCTGCTAATAGGTGATTGCGTGCATTAAACGAGAAAATGTAAAATAAGAACAGTTACCCGTAATGTTGGGAAATGCCTAATATTTCGTATACAGTACGCATATATATTTCCGTGCATATACTCATGACCGATATCGGCATGCCATGACGGTGTTGTACTTGTGTTCTTCAGCTCACGGCGGTCAGCCTGAACAATGCAATTCTGCAAATGTACAACAACAATAAATACAGAAGGGTAGGTTGTCCACGTTCTTTATTACAGCTGGGAGGCTGTAACGGACGATGACAGTTGGTGCAATTTATTGTACCGTTTACAAAACATATACAATAATGGATACTACAAACATTATGCTGTTTCATTAATATTCAACCCAAGAGAACAGAAACAATTCAACGTAACATCAATCTACATGAAATATGTTGCTGCTCTCTCTCTCTCTCTCTCTCTCTCTCTCTCTCTCTCTCTCTCTCTCTCTCTCTCTCTCTCTCTCTCTCTCTCTCTCTCTCTCTCTCTCTCTCTCTCTCTCATTATATATATATATATATATATATATATATATATATATATATATATATATATATATATGTAAACACTACAACAACATGACAACCACTGCGCACGCCACGTGTTGGGTTGTTCAGCAGATATGAAATGCATAATTGTGCTACGATTTCCGATCATTGCAGATGGTGTTTTACGTCGATTCGTGTAACTCCGGGTCCATGTTTAGAATATTTCTGCCATCAAATCTCAGTGGTAAGTGAAATGAAGTTGTACCGATTGTTAATACGTTCTTTATCAACACACTTCAACTGAATATCATACAAATAAATTATATATTGTCGATCACGATATTGCAGTCTTACCGTACAAGATAATTTCCACCAATCCAAGATGGCTGCTAAACATAAAGCAGTACTGCGCATTAATTAAGTTATGCACATGTCCGAAATTTATTCAATGTTTCACGTCCTAAGTGGTGTCACAGGCTGCCAGTGAAATGTTGCGAGTGAGATATTATTTTAGAGAAACGAGGTGATGACGAACTCAACACCTACAATATTATGTATTGTCATTTCTATGAAACTTAAATAATATACTGGTATATCAACCGTCTGACATAGAATATAATACAATAACCTAATACTTGTAAAACGTATTTGGCGCCTATATCAGTTACACCTTGTTTCGTTTGAGTCGTAAGCTGGTGATAAGTCAAATATAGTTGACCGATAATGTGGGACGAAGAGAGAGTGACAAGACAATATCGACTGAGTTTGAATAACCTCGTGAACATGGATATCTTATGAAGCCGCGAGGAACAAGAACGAGGCATGTAGCGCTGGAGACGACGTTAGGTCGGTGGCGGAATAGGAAGAGAAACACATAGACAGGATCATCGGCACAATTATGGGGGGTAGAGGAACAGTTCCAATTGATGCGACTCTAAGTCGGTTAAATTTACTCCGCTCTTTGCATGAGTACGAGGCGGTGGTGGGTATTTGGGGACGGGTAATATTGGCACAATAAATTAAGCGTGGCTGAACATTTCCGCGATCGGTCGACGTCACTTTCTAGTGAACACATCTGACAGGGAGTGAAGTCTGAAGTGGTTTGAACACACACACACACACACACAACACACACACACACACACACACACACACACACACACACACACACACACACACGCACACACGCACGCACACACACACACACGCACGCACGCACGCAAGCCCACGCAAGCCCACGCACGTACACGCATGCGCACGCGCACACGAACACGCACACGCACACGCACAAACACATATACGCACACAGACACACACACGCGCGCACACGCACACACACACACACACACAAAACATGATATATATATATATATATATATATATATATATATATATATATATATATATGATGTGGACATATCTTACATTCCCACGGCCTTTATAATATAGTGTGTGTGCTCAATGAATAACAAAATAAAATAAATAATCAAACGACTGTGCGACTGTGCGTTGTACAGTGTACGCCACTACCTCGACGGCACCGACGGAAGAGTCGAGGGCGGTGCACTACTCCAACCACCTCGCCGCCTACCTGGGCGACGAGTACAGCGTCAACTGGATGGAGGACTCCGACGTCGTAAGTTCAGTAACATTCATGGGCCTGGACATACAAATCTGTACCTGTACCTATCCCGTACCCGTGTATGGTAGTTGGGGCACCTTAGCCGATACTCGCACGTTCTGTTTCTACTTCTGTTGGTCTTTTGCTCCAACTTGTGACTCATAGAAGTAACCCAGATGACCTGTTCACTGAGATAATGAGCTGTTAAGGACAATTCATCAATACACAAAACGTGTTGTTAAATCAAATTATTTGTTCAAATGTTAATATATTTTATGTAATACTGAGGACACTCTTTCCATGACAACAATGACAATGTCACGCTGGCGCGACATTGTGTGAGCCGTGTTCAGGTATTAAACATCACAGGTAAGTATCAGCACTGATGGACTTTACAAAATCATGTTTAAGAACTCTTAACAATGTTAATGACAATTCCCCCTGGCCTCGCCATATTACGCCAAAAAGTATATATACAGTTTGTGGTTTTGCTGACCCTCAAGACGGTTGCAGAGACGTTTCTGCTGAACTTAATCCGGGTGGAGTCGTAAGGTGGCAGTGAACCTCGATCCTCTGTATAGTACCTAAGCTGACGTGTATTAAAATATATGTATTGTGTATAATTACTCGACATTTCGAGATATGTGGCTGTAATAGGAAATGTGAATAACGTCACCGTTGTTGTTGATTTCAGAAAGATATCTTTTTGGAGACTGTCCACGAACAATACCTTGTGGTCAAGGGGAAGACAACGCACAGTACCGTCCAGCAGTATGGCCAAGCGGCAAGTATTAGTAGAGCATCGTTTGATGGTCAACCTGTAATCATTCTACAATGCATGGCCGCAAATATAAACGGTCTATCAACATATCGGTATTAATTAAACATTAACACATTACGATTGTTTAATAAGCACTTATTAGTATTGCTAAAATGGTTTAATTCCTATTGTATTTTATGGTATTTATTTCGTCTGACTAATGCATATTAATTGTATTGTAATGGTCATCAATTTACTATGACATAATCTTCGTAATTTCACTTGGCGCGTAATAAATGCTATGCTATTATGATTAACTATCTATACCGTGTGGACTATATTTGGAACAATTCTTCGGAATCACTAGCTAGGTGCTTTTTTGTAAATACATTTTAATTGATAATCATAGTCAGATGATTGGCTGCAATGAATGTTGATAATTTACCCAAACTACACAGTATTGTCGCATTGTTTGTTATATCACAGTACAAACTGTTTGATATCCAACTTGCTTCTATGTTCAGAGTATAGCGAACCACCCCGTGGCAACATTCCAGGCTTGGACAGATTGCGACGACGGCGAACGAAATTATAGGTTCACACGTCCTACGCTCAATGGTCCGTGTTACGGCAGTGGACTGGTAAGCTTATGACAGCTTCAACTGACAAATTGTTCTGACTGTCTTCTTGATAATTGCTTTAGCACAAATTACATATAAGTGTAAAAGTAAGCTGCCGTTCATGATGCTTTTGGAAATAGGCATGCATGTATGTGGTTATTCAATTGTTATAGTCGCAAGTAACAAGTGTGTGATATAGTTGTTATGTTGTAGTTGTAAACGCTTTCTATTCGTTTATTATCAAATAAGTATATATAATTTCATTAGTGAATCATTTATTTTTGTAATCAGGGGTGATTGTACCTTAATTATGTTGCAATTTATAACACAACTCTGCAGTTTACATAACGTGCAAAACACTCACGTAATAAATTGAATCCTTTCGAATCCACATTTGCCACCGTGTAGTGATACGTACTGTGCTTAACTGAAGGAACTACACGCATGGATAGTTTCGTCATCGCAGAATTGTTGAAATCGTCCATAAAAAGACGGCATAAAGCTTGAAATAGTCATACGCAAATGAGAAAGAAAACGTGTTTTGCCAAAACACAATCATTACCGGTTTTCTTCTGCAGGGAGACTCGGTACGGGCTGGTGACGTATCACTGGCCGTTCTGCAACACCAACTTGCTGACTCTGTAATGTGTAATAGAAACCGCACGCACGTATACCGTCCGCAGACACGACAGCTACTGAGAGAGATTCACGCAATAGAAAACGTAATACAATTGTAATCGAGTAATGTGTGCGCGTGCGCGTGCGCGTGCGCGTGCGCGTGCGCGTGCGCGTGCGCGTGCGCGTGCGCGTGCGCGTGCGCGTGCGCGTGCGCGTGCGTGCTGCTTCTACTGCTCTCTTGCTGCGTCTCTGTGTGTGTGTGCTGTGCGTGCGTGCGTGCGTGCGTGCGTGTGTGTGTGTGTGTGTGTGTGTGTGTGTGTGTGTGTGTGTGTGTGTGTGTGTGTGGTGTGTGTGTGTGTGTGTGTGTGTGTGTGTGTGTGTGTGTGTGTGTGTGTGTGTGTGTGTGTGTGTGTGTGGTGGTGTGTGTGTGTGTGTGTGTGTGTGTGTGTGTGTGTGTGTGTGTGTGTGTGTGTGTGTGTGTGTGGGTTTTAGAGAGAGAGTATGTTGTCGTGGTGAGTGTTTGTGTTTGTGTGTGTGTGTGTGTGTGTGTGTGTGTGTGTGTGTGTGTGTGTGTTTGTGTGTATATATATATATATATATATGTGTGTGTGTGTGTGTGTGTGTGTGTGGTGTGAGTGTGTGTGTGTGTGTGTGTGTGTGGTGCTTGTGCGTGTGTGTGAGTGAGTGAGTGAGTGAGTGAGTGTGTGTATGAGAGAGAGAGAGAGAGTGTGTATACATATGTGTTTTTAATGAATGGCTACAAAAATCACTTACGTGTATGATGCGCCCTAATATAATTAAATCAGAATGACCATCAATATAGGGTAATAGCTGATGATGACATTAGGACATCTGTTGGTAGTGATGCGCCAGTGAGGCCGGATTTTCCAAGAATATTGCCAGTGAAGAAATAATAATACTACTACTTCGTGTTATTATTAAATGTTGTTGTTATTATTATTGCTGTTGTTGTAGTTGTCATTGCTTGTTATTGTTCTTGTTAGTGTTGTTGTTGTTGGTATTGTTGTTGTTGTTATTGTTGGTGGTGGTGATGATGTTATCGCCATAATCATCTCATCATAATCAATATCGTCGTCGTCGTCATCATCATTATACTTATCATTATTACAGACCAGAGCGGCTGTACGAAGAGTGTTCGCGCGACTAGCCAGAAAAGTGAGCAGAAGCAATCCCCAGTGTCGGCGGATTCTCTACGCGCGGCGCGAGATCTCTCGCATCAACTGCTACTTATCAGCAGTCGAACGGTTTAACCAGAAGTGCTTCTCCGTTAACCAGGTAAGACTGTGGCATTGGTTGTCTGATTACTGCAAAATATGTATTGTCAATAATGACATTATTATTATTATACACACACATACATACATACATATATATTTATCCCCTGCTGATGTTCATTGTGAATATAATACATACTGGCAGAACCCTGAGCTAGTTTGCTACAAAACACACAAAGAGTAATTGTTGATAAAGGTCATTTAATAATTGTACTAACAAAATATAAAACCATGATAATGTAACAGGTTAGCAGCCAGATTTTCAACAGGAAAATACAACATATATGCATAGCTGCTAACTGCCTATACAATGATGCTCATAGCTTAGGTAAACAATTATCAAATGACAATGTAAAAGTAGCAAAGGTGGGGGCAATGATATACCCCACCAGGCCTCTAGTCAGAGGCCCCACCCCCACCCCAGGGCTTCTGCCAAGGAACATAGCTGAACATTTAGAAGAAATATGCCGTGAAACCGCGAGACTACGATTTGTACCCGATCCATATATAAGGCGAGGGAATACAAAGAACGACTGTACCGGGCAACATCGAATGGCAGTCACGCTGAACCAAAACAATTGCTAATGTCGACAGTTAGATAAGAAAGGGTAGTCATGCTGCAACGACAACTACAAGGCCTGGAGCGAAAGCAACTGAGAATACAAAACGTGCTAGGGTGGAATTGGTCTGTCAGACTTAGCATTAATCGTACCCAAAACGGTAAGGTGAAGCCTTACTAATGAAGGTAGAACGTCGTGGACGCCAGTCATGCTGAAGCGTCCACGTTCTAGATCGAATGGTAAGACAAAGGTAATGACTAGATAAATGTAATAGAGGTAGAACGTCGTGGACGCCAGTCATGCTGAAGCGTTCACGTTCTAGATCGAATGGTAAGACAAAGGTAATGACTAGATAAATGTAATAGAGGTAGAACGTCGTGGACGCCAGTCATGCTGAAACGTCCACGTTCTAGATCGAATGGTAAGACAAAGGTAATGACTAGATAAATATAATAGAGGCAGAACGTCGTGGACGCCAGTCATGCTGAAGCGTCCACGTTCTAGATCGAATGGTAAGACAAAGGTAATGACTAGATAAATATAATAGAGGTAGAACGTCGTGGACGCCAGTCATGCTGAAGCGTCCACGTTCTAGATCGAATGGTAAGACAAAGGTAATGACTAGATAAATGTAACAGAGGTAGAACGTCGTGGACGCCAGTCATGCTGTATCGTCCACGTTCCTGCTCATAGCAAAGCTTTTGTGAGACACTGGCAAACGTACGGCACTGGGGAAGAATTAGCGAAAGCAAACAATGTGCCGGCAAAGGTACCCCGAAGTTTCAGAAATTGAGACAGGGTGTGTACTGGACAATATGCATCACTGGTTTGAGAAATAGTTAAAGTAATTGGTTGTCCAGAAGTGTTGTGCTTAAAGTGCATATGACTAAAACAATGCCTGTGTTACAAATGGTAAAATCTGAAAATTGAATGATGGAGTGACTGTCATTGTGACGGGAATGCGTAGAAATGCATGAAATGCCAAGAGAAACATGCTTTGTCGGAGAAGTCGCAAATAAGCAGAGGAGGCAATAAATTGAGTAGCATCCAAAAATGTCCGAAGGATGGACAAACTGATCGGAAGTCGAGTGTCTGGAGTACCCGACAACTTCTTTGCTCCTACTAATAATTTGTTGATGACGAAAAGCTGGGTGGGATCGACTTTGCCGGCCAACTTGTGAACGTATGATATGGCAGGCATATAGGTCATTAAAGTAACTGGTGCATAACGTTGAGAGGGAAGATGTGCAATAAATGCCTCTAAAACACAA
This sequence comes from Ridgeia piscesae, assembly GCA_025642075.2. Taxonomy (NCBI): domain Eukaryota; kingdom Metazoa; phylum Annelida; class Polychaeta; order Sabellida; family Siboglinidae; genus Ridgeia; species Ridgeia piscesae. The sequence goes on from JAODUO010001563.1 coordinate 88,943, forward strand.
CCAGACGCAGGGAAAACGGGAACCACTGGAAAATGAAACCTGCAAAAATTTGCGTAACATGAAATGGCTCGGCGATATGCCCGTTTCGTAGCACATGATAAGGCAGCGTTCAGAAGAGTGTGCAGCATTGGTGCCAAAGCTGTAATGTCCGTGGCAGTCGTGTGGGGGGCAGCTGGAGCCAAATTGTCAACTGTCATGTGGCTGTGGAATTAAGTGCACCGGTAACTATACTGTCCAGTGGGTCACTTGTCAATGCATCATAGCGGGGCAGCGTCACCGGAGAAGCAACAGGGACGTACCCGTGTAGGGCATGGTCATTTGGTAGAGGTGGGGTCGCATTCATCGCGAAGTTGCTTCAGGACCTCCCGAGACACAAGGGCCACCATGTCAGTCATGCTGGTCGTGGCAATGCCAAGGGCGACAGTCATGTTAGGGCTGGCGGCAGCAGCGCGAACGGTGTGGCGACTCCTGGTAGAAGGTACGGGGACAAGGCCTCCTCCTCCGCTGCCCCATTCAAGAGGGCAGAGTGACGCTGAGACGTGTGACGAACCGTTGATCGTCACAACGCAGATGCCCGACCACGCTTCATACTGCAACAGGGCAACAAAAGGCCAGACAGCACATCGAAACGGTCACAACAGGGCATTAGTGCAAGCCAAGTCTGTGTTGGCTCTGTTTACAAAACACTCGCAGCATTCATATATATATATATATATATATATATATATATATATATATATATATATATATATATATATATTGATTCATGGAAAATGTGAGAACACTGACAGCCTCGTGGCATTGCTCATTTGTTTATTCACCGTCCACTTTAGCCACAACAAATAACGTGTTTAATCGGTAATCACTCTTGTGAGATGGGTAGCAGCTATGCCAGCCTCGTGGCGACAGTCATTGACTTGTTTACCATTAATTATTTTTAATTTACAAATTATATATATATATATATATATATATTTGTATATATATATATATATATATATATATATATATATATATATATATATATGTGTGTGTGTTTTTGTATATATATATATATATATATATATATATATATATATATATATATATATACATACATACAAAATTTAAATACGTGTCAAGTGTATGTGTGTGTATGCGTGCGTGCGTGCTTGCCTGCGCGATAGTATTTATTATTTCTTCACTTAATTTCCAGCATAACCATTTGGAAAGTGTTTTTCTTAACTTCGAATACACGCTGGCAAATAAGAACTGTTTTTTCTCTGTCGTCAGAACCAATTCGCCATGCTGAAACTGCAAATCCTGGTCAACATGTGCGAGGAAGGCCTGTCCAAAAGTTTCATCCTTCGCAGCATCGACGCGGTCTGCCCTCCCAACATGGACCGAAGCCCGTTCGTGGACATGGCCGACTGAGAAGAACACGTGCAGCTTGCAGTCAACGAGGTTGCCCGTGTTATTTTGATGGACATACTTTGGCTTAACAAATCATGGTGTCTACTCGTCTAATTTGGAATTAAACATGAAGTCAGCCCGTTGTCTATGATACTTATGTTTGTCCTCGTTTTGTTTTGCAAACGAATTTTATTGCTATGAATTTGGCAAATTGCATAAGTCATGTCAGTTCCCGGATACATTATACAGAGTGGCGTTATTTGGGAGGTAGGCAGACCTTATAGACCAGATAGTGTTATTAGTTGTTACATATTACAAAACCAAATCCCGATCGGTGGTACACTGCTCTCACGAATGCATGTTTGAACCATATTAAAGATAACTTAACATCCTCAAATTACATATAAACATTTGCTAATCATAACGTTTTACCTATGCTGTAGTCCAGGACCACACCACGTAATTTTTTTTTATTAAAAGCCAAATATATGATAAGGGTCAGACAAGCGTCACATGTTTATTTATGCATATTAATTATTACATTCCTAACATTTTCGGACAAAGTTATATAATGTTGAGAATATCTACACAGTCGAACTCGTATCCGTTAAAATTGTTGGTACGCCTACATATTTTGAGAGGTTCTAAACAATGGTTTATTGTTATCAACCATCAAGGTATACTGTTTATCACTTGATTGTTAAACGCACGCATTATTCACAACCATGTTACTGACATGCAAGTACCATTTGCCTACCTTGACGCCACGATACGCCCGATATCTATCTGCAGAACTTCCCCCTATATTCGGTGCGTCATACGACTGAAAGTCGTTTACGAATTGACAAACTGACTGGATCCTACTTTTCGTCTACTTATCCGCCTTCGTGTTAATTTGGTTTTTCGAATGGCATACCGTAGTTATGCTATAGTTTTCATTTGTTGGAGAGTCACCAGGCTAAGGTAGAACAATTGGCTTGCTACTTCGGCCGACACAAGTACATATGGGACCCCGGCTGAGCAAATGAGTGATAAGTCAGGATTTGACATTTGGCATGAGTGCCATCTAAAGCCAGATGGCATGATTTTGGTGATTTTTGGAAAATTAATTTGTAGCATCTGTTTTAACACTTCCAGGCATCCTACACTATTCATGCAAAACATAATGTGTATTTTAACGCACTCTTATGCGAGCCCTCTTGCCCTCTTGATTAACTAACACAACATGCAGAACTTGAACGGCGGTTTTCTCCAATTTTACGTTTTGACCCCTACCATACCTAATGTGGTATAACGTCACTATTTTTGTAGTAGAGACATCATTTTTGAAACGCTGTAAAGTAATGTATCTCATCTTTACAAATATGTACAAAAGCATGTCAACATATTTCCTTCTTATCACTCATTTGGTCAGCCGGTGTCACATGTGTAGTTACATGATGTCGTCTACAGTTACCTTCGTTCTACTCAACTGGTGCTACTTTAGTTAACCGACTATCGGTCGGCTGCGGAACTACGCCGAGAAGACAGTCTGGTGATTCTGCCGGCTTTTGAATATTACCCGCGTGATCTAAACAATGCTGCCACCTCACGGATACTGGTTAATCCTGCCGTAATTTCAATTTTTATAAACAACTGCACATGTTTATTTCTATTTATTTTGTGTTAATATAAGTTTTAGTTTTTATAATACTACATTATTTGATAAAAAAGGTAATCTTATTTAATTTGTATGCTCTCTGTGTGGGGCTAAACAATGCTGCCACCTCACGGATACTGGTTAAGCCTGCCGTATTTTCTGTTTTTATAAACAACTACAAATTTTTTTTTCTATTTATTTTGTGTTAATATAAGTTTAATTTTGAATAGTCTTTATAATACAGCATTGTTTGATAAAAAAAAGTATCCTTATTTAATTTGTATGCTATCCGTATGGGGCTAAACAATGCTGCCACCTCACGGATACTGGTTAATCCTGCCGTAATTCGTATTTTATAAACAACTGTAAATTTGAATCTCTACATATGTTTGTGTTAATATAAGTTACGTGTTTAATACTTTTCATAGGATATCATTATCTTGTAAAAATATATCGTTATTTTCATTTTTATTTCATAGTTGGCCTGAGAGCCAATCGGCGTCTCTACCCTGATCTGGAGTAAGGGCGCCCTGGCGGTTACAAATGCAGAGCATTAGTTTCCCAGGCAGATTTGAGGGGCTTAAAAGTGCTGCCACCTCAGGGCCTAACTGAGGCTAGTGCTACTTTTAATCTTGTCGGACATTCCTACCGGTCTCTTTCAATATGACGACTAAAAATGGCGGCTATTTTCTACAATGGCTACCATCAAATGCTACTGTACTAGCTAGGCTATATTAACGAGAGAAGTATAAAAATCGTTCCATTCCTTCCTATGTATGTAAGTTTATTTTACCTTCAAAACACGTCGCAGATTTAACTCATTGTTTTTTATATAACATATAAAAATGGGAGTATCATAGTCCATGTTTTGACATGTTGTCAACGGAAATATTCCACAGCAGAAACTTACTACGTGGTGTGTGACAGTTCAGTATGCATGTAACTACGTGGTGTGTGACAGTTCAGTATGCATGTAACTACGTGGTGTGTGTGACAGTTCAGTATGCGTGTAACTACGCGGTGTGTGACAGTTCAGTATGCATGTAACTACGTGGTGTGTGACAGTTCAGTATGCATGTAACTACGCGGTGTGTGACAGTTCAGTATGCATGTAACTACGTGGTGTGTGACAGTTCAGTATGCATGTAACTACGTGGTGTGTGACAGTTCAGTATGCATGTAACTACGTTGTGTGTGACAGTTCAGTATGCATGTAACTACGTGGTGTATGACAGTTCAGTATGCATGTAACTACGTGGTGTATGACAGTTCAGTATGCATGTAACTACGTGGTGTGTGACAGTTCAGTATGCATGTAACTACGTGGTGTGTGACAGTTCAGTATGCATGTAACTACGTGGTGTATGACAGTTCAGTATGCATGTAACTACGTGGTGTATGACAGTTCAGTATGCATGTAACTACGTGGTGTGTGACAGTTCAGTATGCATGTAACTACGTGGTGTGTGACAGTTCAGTATGCATGTAACTACGTGGTGTGTGTGACAGTTCAGTATGCATGTAACTACGTGGTGTGTGACAGTTCAGTATGCATGTAACAGTGTTGGGCCTTGCTATGATATAGTATGGAATAGACTAGCCTAAAAATAAAGTAATTATAATCACTAATAACCAAGTAATGTGTACATTTTACTGGCAATAAAAGTCAGAGCCCGATACATTAAACGAAACTAAAATAAAACATGATCAAGCTTAGCTACATCGCGTGCCGTGCATACAGGCTAAGATCGCTCAAATTAGTCAAACATCGCATTTTTGAACCGCGCTAAAGTCATATTGCACGAACATTCACGACAACGACATTTTGAACACATGCCAATTGAATGCTGTCAACGATAGTAGAATCCAAAAAGCTGCGTATTACGTTTCTTCAACGAATCTTTTAGCTGAGTCAGTGTGATAACAGCATATCTGACCGTTGACATGGCCACGTAAATGCACTTGCGTCTGTTGTGAAATGGCTACGACTTGAATTAACAAAGACTTATCAAAGGACATAGTTGCGTTACAACGCCCTCTGGTGGATTAGTTATTGTGGTACCTCATTGTACGCACGCGAAAGAAAGTATGCTTTCTGTATTTACACGTATTGCATAGCGAGAAATTCGATTAGGGGAAGACAAAGACAACAAGACAAATTGGACACAGCTTTCTGAATTGCCACTATATCGAAAACGGAGTAATATTCCAGTCGTTGTAATCTGGGTAGTGCATTTTTACAAAACGTAGTGTTTTTCTGATAATGGTGCTACAGATAATTGCACCCTTTCCAAAAATACCATTCAAATACCATTGAATGGTACTGGGGCGTATTATGACCAAGGGTATTTGAATGGGATCTGAATTATATTTGAGTTAAATTGTTGATACTTTGTACCGTTCAGTGGTATTGAATGGTACTTTAAATGACCACTGAATCCTACTGAAATACCATTGAATGGTACAATGGTACTGAATTATACTGAATGGTATCCAATGGTTTTCAGTGGTATACCATTGGTTCTTTTTGTAATGGTATGTTTCCAACTGGTACGCTACATTTACATGGCAGTCGTCTGGGTAGTTTGACAAGGCTTTTCTTTTATTTACTGAGTTAGATTACCACGACTGATACTAATGGCACTTAGCGTTACCTGTTTCTCCACATGGCGCCCACCATAACTATCCTGCTGATATTGATTGACCAGTGTGCTGTACACTCTTGATTCCTCTGTCTCAAACGGAAGCCTGTCTTCGTAACTATCTATATCCATTTATGCGTATCCAGTAGTAGGTCTTTGCGAAAAATGTTGATGTCAGCTCACGGAATGATATGTTCACTCACTTGTTTTAAACGAAAAATTTAAATAAGGGAGACCGGGGCTAGTTGTAACAAAAACAACACATTTCAGGATTTCGGGTAAGTTTCTTAACCGATCTAAATTGTTGTCATGCCAAAGATTCCCAACATATCTCCCGAAGATAATTGGTGCATAATTAAATGTCTGGCTTATTACACATTTGTGG
>JAODUO010001563.1:102500-112500 GCA_025642075.2 Ridgeia piscesae
CTGCTATAAAATATGGTGCAGTAGACAATAAAATCACATCTGGAGACGAATTTATGTGGCGAGCAAGATATTCAGGTAAGACCATATTTACAGTTTGATGTGTGCAACTAGAATGACGACCTTCTTAGTACAACTAGTGATGTGTGCCGAGTATCAACAGTAAGAATTAGAATTACAACCATCACATAGTGACTAAGTTTGAAGGGGACGAACACTAATGAAATACTGCTGGTTTGTTCATATGCTGCTAGGCAGGTATTGGCATGTTTCCTGTCGACATCTCTTCTGCGTGGATGGCAGGTTAACAATCTATTAAATAACCTTAAGAGAGAAAATGTATTACAATGACATGAGACTAACTATGAATTGTGTGCAAGGATATTTGGGCAGCATCGGTATATGCATTGTGGTCACGCTTTACAATTGTCATGTTTCCTTTGTAATATACAGCTAACAGATGTCATTGGTACAGTGTGGAATCGTTTCTCCTTTTCTTGGTCTTGACCGTGGCAGAGGGTATGTGGCTTTCATTACTATTATGCAAAACAACATAATGTATACTCCGAAAGTGATTATACGTATTTCAACCATATAAAATTATATGCTTAAAGCTGCTCCCTCCACTCGTTTGCTAATCGCTAAACCGGTTCTTTTATGACCAGATGTGTAATGTGTTAATAGTTTAACAAGAATGCAGTCAGTTAATTTTTTAAATGCGTACTTGTCATTTTTTTCGTAAAACAAGAATCGCCGTTACACCGGGTATAACTGGCGAAACAATCAGCAGCTGCCGACGTCCTTTGCTTTTTGGGTCACGTGCTTTATGCGAGATCGACCTACTGCGGCACAATAACAAATCGCACGTGCTTTTGCGCGTCATGACTAAGATTCCAAAGGCAAAGTGATTCTTCAATGGAGGTACGCATTAAGTGCATTAACGCAGTTAGCAACAAGAGCGAGTAGTCGAGTGCTAATCCACTCTTGTGAACGTCTACTCGACGCGGATTCTCTAACTTGTAAGATTATCAGTGTCGCTGACAAGGCAAGCCAGTTTGAGTTGACAGTCGCCAATATCGCTCGGCATCACTCAGCCAGACACAACCTGTGTTGATATGTACCGGTATTGTATTTGATTACGCAGGATCTTGTTAATAAACTTAGTAATTGCGAAAGTACATATCCATAGAGAATAGATGACGGGAAGGACGAAATTATAAATAAAATTGATATGGGGGACTGGTAGTAGGCTCTTGTTGGTCGGGCAAAAAGTATTTTAGGGGAGGCATCCGTTATCTCGTTAACAGAACGTCAAACGGAGAATTACATTAATCTCACAATTATTAAAACAGTGTTTTGCGACTCACATTTCAGTACTATTACTGAATGTTGTTATTTCCATTACATTTTATGCAAAATAATTTAGATTTTTATGACAGCGATGATTGATTAAAATGTTAATACAATAGGTGTACACTATTATATCATGCAAGTATTACATATAACATTATTGCACTTGTTTCCATTGTAGTCAATGATGCCTGGCTGTAGTCTATGTACCTGGTACCTTTCAACTCAAAACGTGATGTTTTCAAATATTTATCAACATTTTCATCACAGCATTATATGAATGCATAATATATTCGAATTATAATATTGCTACAGGCCACACTACAATGCAAAAGTGAGACAAGGCAGAGGAGGGGCTAAGATTAAGGCAGTCACATGGGTATGGCAAATGCCGGGAGGATACGTAGTCTGTTGGAGTCTCATATCTGATCAATCCAGGTAATTTAAACATTTTAACAATCAACAACGTATAAATTATAAAAAATAGTTTAATATGTCCATTTAAATACACATTGTTTTCATTCACATATTATCTTGAACATGGAAAGCTAGAATGCCCTTTGTTCTTTTTAGTCTTGTATAATGCATATTATACCCAGTGTGTCAACACAGACATTAATGCACATGCACTATGTGAGTCGGGGGGGGGGGGGGATGGCTACGTAGATCAATTAAAAAAATTACCTTCAAAATTGTGCATTATAAAGGATGTTTTAACTTATTCCCTGGGAAATAGAGAGGAAACAAATGCACAGCTACAAGTGTAAACATGTTTATAGCAAGAAATTTTGAGCAAATTGGCTTAGAAAAACACTGAGATGGTCCACCTCACTCATCATATAGCAGGTGTTGCATCATGACAGACTCCACAGTACTGGTGGTGTGTACACTGGCTTCCATGCCGGTCAGATACCCTAACTGACTAGAGACCAATGCAGAATGCAGAGTGCTTGACATGCGAATATGGTGAAACCTGACTAGCTTTGCAGTTGGTGATGGAACGGTGGATGCCATGGTCTGTCAAACATGGCATAAGCCTTTGGTCAACCTCTCTCGACACTGTTAGACAGGTTCGACATTCTTTAGTGAACTACATCAGCTTGGATATCGGTGACATTGTGTGAGTTCACTCTCTTTGAAGATACTGCATACCAGCTTCCTGGCATTTTACTGTACACCCCATCTGCCTATACAAGAAACAAAGTGACAATTAACATGGCTCTGACATGTATGATATTTTATATGTGACGACACACTTAGCCAAAGTCAATACCATGGTAATATAATGTTATATATATACATTACTCAGACCTGTTATGTTGAACATTTCTACTAATATGGGAAACATTCCGCCACACTGAAATTAATATGTGAAAATACTAATTGTACAAAAGAAACGTATTCACCACTATCTCTAGCCAGTACTCTTCATAGCATTGAGTAAACATATCGCAATTGTACATGTAACTCTCACCCACATGACAAGGACCCTGACTAGTTTAGTTACTTTTTAGGTGTAAAGATACATAGCATTAAATAAAAAAAATTATATCTACTGATTTTTTTAAATAAAGCATAATCTAGTTACTTTATGTAATATATTTATTATTTCTAAAGCACAATATCCAAAATGGTCAAAGTGCTGTACATAATGTTATTATATGTACATAGTATGTATATGATATATATTTACAACATGTTTCTGTAACAATTGTGTGTGTGTTATGGGTGAACTCTTTGCAAAAGTAAATTTCCAGAAATATGTTTTAGTACGACAATTCTTTCATAATATTGAACAATTTTCCCATGACATGTATGACATGTATCACTAAGCACATGTTTGCTAAAGCTAATGTATTCTCTGTGAAAGGCATAATTTGAAAGCCTAATAAATGGGATTCATGTTTTTGAACTACCTTAATTAGTATATATATATATATACATGGATATACCATGTGCTGGATGCCAGAGATGGAGTGAGTACAATACAAATGTACTCGAGTACGAGTACGATTACTTTGAACATGCATGAGTATGATTACGAGTACGAGTACTCAGAAAACAAATGTACTCGAGTACGAGTACGATTACTTTACAATGTACTCAAGTACGATTACATTAGAATGTAATCATGATTACTTTCATGATTACTTTAATGAATATCCTGTTTCTAATATAAAGGCGACTTTCATGGAATCCCTAGGTGTCATTCTTGTTCTGTTGTTGTGTCACTAATGTTCTAACTAATTACTGCTATCCACTATCCAGGTGTTATTATTATTAATAATTAGACGACTTTCTCAGGTATTCGATGAATCATTTAATGCTGGATTAATAATTTAATTTATGGTTTCTGAATCAAATACAAATAGGAGGCATTTAAGAATTTCAAATACACATGATCAAATACATTACAATAACAACACTTCAAAACCAGGGGTGCATATTCAAGAGTATCCTATTCAAATATGTAGTATATCAGATGAGGGTCAAATACATTTGTATTTGAAAGTTTTTAAATACTTTTAAGTATTTGTATTTGATGTTTAGGAATTAAAAGTATTTGTATTTAAATACTTTCCTAAAGTATTTGACTTTTTCAAATATTTTTTCAAATACATTGTCAGTATCAACATTTCTTATTCACTGTCGCATGTAATGCCTGCCAAACTGATTACCTTAATGCACTGCAACTTCACCCAACAGTGCTAATTACTGATGACACTTAACAACAGGCTTCCCCCTGACCCTGCAGTGACCACAACTTTTGTTTGCTCAGAGCCAGAGGATGGATTAGCACCTAACAGTGACCATAGGTCAATATCCCCTTTTGTTCTTTAGTCAGGCTGCAATCTGGCATCAGGCTATTCTGGTTTCCTGGCTCACTTTGAAGTTGAGCCTTCCTCACAACATCCTAGCAATGATTAGCAGTGTCTCTTCTGAGGGCAACATAGGCATTTTATTATGGACCTCCTGGCTTAACATACAAACACTATATTTTGGCCTTTACCTCTTTCAATCAGTTGTCATTCTGAAGCAGTTAGCAATAACAATACTCCCTATCACTGGTCTGTATGTCATTATATGAGCAAAACACTAATTATGCCTATAAACTAGATGTCTCAATATATGTGTTGCTTTTCTTTTACCTACATAGTAATACAAAATGAAAAGTAAAAAAAAGTATTTGAAACACTTTTCAATGTATTCATATTTAAATACATTTATATTTAAAAAGTTTTTGTAATTGTATTTTAATCCCTCAAGAATATTTGTATTTAAATACATCTCAAAGTATTTGACCCTATGTCTGGATGGGACAACCCACAATAGTTGTGGATTTAGACAGGTTTACAGTTTGCACTTAATTGAACATAATAGATAGGGATTTAGCAGCTAACCGCCCTGTCTGTCTGTCTGTCTGTCTGTCTGTCTGTCGGTCGGTCGGTCGGTCGGTCGGTCGGTCGGTCGGTCGGTCGGTCGGTCGGTCGGTCGGTCGGTCGGTCGGTCGGTCGGTCGGTCGGTCGGTCGGTCGGTCGGTCGGTCGGTCGGTCGGTCGGTCGGTCGGTCGGTCGGTCGGTCGGTCGGTCGGTCGGTCGGTCGGTCGGTCGGTCGGTCGGTCGGTCGGTCGGTCGGTCGGTCGGTCGGTCGGTCGGTCGGTCGGTCGGTGGATTTAGACAGGTTTACAGTTTGCACTTAATTGAACATAATAGACAGGGATTTAGCAGCTAACCGCCCAGACCCAGTCAGGCTTCTGGATGTTGGAAATATGACCAGTCATTCACACCATACTGACAGAGCAAACAAGGCAGGTGGGGCTGTGGCCTGGCTTCTAAAATTACAAAGCAAGATGTTAGGGGATGCTTATCTCCTCTTCTCCTGCAGGGCTTCCCAGGGACTGTCACAATTTAACTTGTATGTGATGTGGCTTCTCTGGGAAGAGAAGGTATTAATTAGAGAAATCTGACTGAATATTTTTAATACCTCGATTATTATTACATTTATTAGATTACTTCTAATATTGCCATTTTATCTGTCTAATATATTTGCTTGCAACTGTTCATATGAAAAAAATATAATCGTGAGAAGTAATCTGAGTACAATTGCTTTGGTAATCTACTCGAGGACGATTACTTTGCTTCGTACTCGAGTACGAGTACTCAAAAAGTACTCGTACTCGAGTATGAGTACACGAGTACGATTACTCCATCTCAGCTGGATGCTGATATGAATATTTATAAAAGTAACTCTTTTTTACATTTACCAAACACGTTTTCAATTTTTTTAATGCTGCTTTGCTTGTTATCTGATGAAATAAATACATTATATCAAGTGCTGTGATTGTACCTGTAGTTATACTTATAGTAAAAAGTTTTTACTTTATGATGTCTTTACTTATATACAATTTAACAAGTACACCCACCCATTAATACAGACAAATAAAATATCACATAGAGGGTCAGATTCAGAAATCGTCTTGAGGGCACAAAAACCTGTACTGGCCTTTGAACCAAATTGTGTAGTCTACATTTTTTATTGATACCGCATAGCTTCAGCTTCCACTGTCTCATCTGGAGTGGTGATATCGGAAAATGCCACAACTTATTATTATCACTTAAACTGGGTCATATTTCAAACAATATAGAAGCACATTAGCATTGACCTATTATAAAAAGTTTGCAGGCATACCAAATTCCTACAATGTGGGAGGCACATCCACAAGGCCCCAGGCCACTTGGATTCACACATTACATACATCTGTACAATTTTTATAAAAGTTTGTTGAGAGAGTAAATTAATGTATATTACAACACTCATTTACCTGTGGTGATGAGCTTTTCCGCATGCCCTATGGTGATGATACCTCAAGTTCTGAAAATGTGACACATTTGAATTTTAATGTACTTGAAAAAATTGCAATGTTACGAACGATCACATTATCATCATTGCTTAATATATTAAATAATTATTAACTATAATATTATAATATTGTCATTATGAATAAGTATAACGAAGGCCTAAGTGCAACTGTTCCGGATCACTTATAATGCATTTATATTATAAACCTGCTACATACCATATGTGACATAAACATTACATAGTTACAGTATTATAATCAATCACTGACGTATCGTAGTTATCTAAGTATAGGCCATAGTCTATGCCTGGCGTAATCATACTCGTAGCATAGCCATACCTTGGACTTGGTATTTTGTCGTACCATGGCATTGGCTGAATAAGCGCTAAGGTTGAAGGTAAACAATAACATAAATTTAATAAAAACAACAGAAATATCAATGACGTATACTCATATGCCTAAATATATATATATATACGTGATTATAGCTGAGCAATTCGTAATTACTAACCTATCTGGAAGAACATCTGTGCGAACGCTGCATGTTGACTGTGTAGTCAGTGCCAGTTCGCCGGCCCACGGGCACGGTGTCCGTAGCTTGCAAAGCCAGGGCACTGTGACTGTCACTGTTCCGAAGTCATGCTATTCACTGCTTGGTTCCATATTCTTTCCCAATCATGCGTCGATGCTGTCTTTGTCTGCTTAATTTGCCGTGTTGGTGGCATATAAAAATCATGTTTGTGCCTAAACTCGCTGTTCCTAAACGTAAACAACTCGACAGGATGAAGGTCAATCTCGCCCCCAAGTCTCGGTCGCGTGAAGACTAAAGCGTATTCCGCTCAAATCTCCATTTCCATAGTTACGTTTCGTACAGAGTTTCGACCGGTTTCATTCGAAACGAAAATCGAAATAATTCTTATTTATTTTATTAATTTCAGAAAAAAGAAGTAACATGTATGCATAAACCAACTAAGCAATAATTAGAGAGTATGTGATACCTCCGCTGTTTGTGAAATTACTAAAAATCACTACGAGCAAACGATTTTTACGCGAATGAGTGGAGGGAGCAGCTTTAAATAGCTAAACAACCGCGGCGTCATCGTCGTCGATAATCGCGACGCAGCTTTTGAGTGTCTGATTGAGTAGCCTATGTGTTTGCGTGCGTATTTGCTTGCGCGCGTGCATATGTTGCAGCATGCTTGAGAGAGTGCATCGTGTTTGTGTAATCGTTCAATTTCAAAGTGCACTATCCACGCTAAGAACGTCTGGGAAGAGGAAGCTCTAAACTATTATGCGATATCTGTGTGATGAGGGACACGAGACGATGGTTCAAGATGAAAGCAAAATGGCTGGAGTTGCTGTTGCGAACTTATGAAAAGAACAGACAGCGCGAATAGTTTGAAAATTCTCTCTAAAGGAAAGTAAGCTTAAAACGTCTTTGCGGTACCAGGATCCATCGCATTCAATGCCTTTAACTGGCGTCAGAATGAGGCGTTGAAACGGACCTTCAGCAACTTCCACTGGCCAAACTAAATTTGTTTTTATATTTATTTTGTGTTAGTATAGGTTTAATTTTGAAACGTTTTTATAATACAGCATTATCTGATGAAAACAGTATCGTTATTTAATTTGTTATTTAAAATTCGGCCTCAGAACTAAACCGTGTCTCTACCCTTATCTGGGGTAAGGCCACCCTGGCGGTTACAACTGTTCCCCAGGCATAGTTGAGGGGCTTAAAAGTGCTGCCATCTCACGGAGCCTAGGTAACCGGGGCTCTGTCGGCTCCTGCTATCAGAAGGCATTGGTCGGTGACTTTTCACATCTTCCCCTCAATTGTCAGACACAACATGTCCGCGCTGTTGAAAGTGACATCGGAAGATGCGTGGACATTCCAGCGCAAAAACCCCGTCGTTCCACGCTTCTGCATTTGTTAACAAGCAGTAAACAAGTAACTATTGAGCCATTCATTGCGACGTCGTATTTATTAGACCCCCAAAGGAGCAGGGGTAACACCAATACAGACATGTCACTATACATTTGCTGCAGGAAGCTTGCTGCGATCCATGGCGGGGTGGCACACGGCCGCGATGCTCTCAAGTAGGGTGTCTTTCGGGACGCCTTCCTCGCACAGGTTCACGAGAACTTGTAGTTGCAGCAACGCGTATTGGTCCTGAAGAGAACGAAGACAACGATGTGATGTCGTGATTTTATCTTTATGGCTTTTGCCAGTTATCATATAGACATAAAGAGTGTGAGTACATTGTACTAGTGAACTGGTAAATATTATCTTTTGGCATTAATTCTGTGTCGTTTTTACGTTTTGTTTTTATTTGGAATATTAGTACGAAATAGTGCCCAAGATTAAACACGTATGTATATATACTTAGATAAACCACACTGTTATGCTAAAGTTGACATATGTTGTTTAATCTTGGGCACTATTTCGCATATATATATATATATATATATATATATATATATATATATATATATATATATATATATATATATGTATATATATATATATATATATATATATATATATATATATATATATATATATATATATATATGTATATATATATATATAATATATATATATATATAAGACGACATTGCTACTTGCGTTTGCCAATTATATTTAAATACATACAACAATTAAATTATATGTTGGCTTGTGTTTGTGTGACTTGGAAATATTACTACTCGTATAATGCTACGACTCCCTGTGTGACAGTACGGAAAGAAAACTGTTGAATGGTTACATGTGGCTTTGTTCGTTTTGTAGCGAAACTCATGCGAACAGCGCGTGGCTATACACTGATTAAACCCACTTACCTTACTAGCATCAAAACACTTTTCTGTTAATAATTTCAATGCTGATTCGTAGCAATCAAAGTCGGTGATCTCGTGTTTGACACGAAGAATTTCCGTCGCCTGAGCGCGCATTGTCCCGGTTCTTCGAGTAATACTTGCGAACAATCCGCGAACTGCTTTGCGGCTCTGTAAGAAGATACGTTGCGTTTACAACAAAGCAAGAAACACATCACATAACCATTCTGCACTGAATAGTATGAATGCTATGTTCACATGCTGTAACTTCGTTGTAATTTGCTGTAGTACACATATGTATTTTGTATTTTCACGCTTGTCATGCTATGTTCGTACTTCTGGTATATCTTATGCTTATGCGCGATTTTCACAAGACTATTATAATATAGTTGGTTTAATATATGTTATAATGTAGTGATGTGAAACACTTATACTAAATCTATTTCTATTATATAAAACCTACTGTTGTCATGACAATTGTATTCACACATTTGTATTATAAATTAATCAAACAATTACTGTGATATTTGCCGATACATAGAGAATAGGGAATGATCAGTTCAACGATTTTGTGTACCTCTTCGATCTTCTCAATCTGTTCTGTCAACCCCCTGGATCGAGGACTTTCAATGAGTTTACGACGCAGGATGTCCAGCCCCACGTCTTCCGCAGGAACGGCTTCCGACTGAATACGAGTAAGAAATAGTGTTGTTTGCAATACAGTTTTCTTTTCAATATTCAAATGTTAGACAATTCTGAAAAGGGTGGGAGGAAAATGGAGAAAAAGAACAAAAGATAAAATTATGTTGGAGATTGTTGATAGAGATCGTTGTGAGAGAAAAGTGAGGAAAGAAAAGACGAGGTAAAGACGATGCGAGGGTAACCATGGCCAACCTCACCGCTGACGACAGGGACGCCAAGAGGAGAACGACATTCAAAAGTTACACTGACAGACACAGTGTT
>JAODUO010001563.1:117500-122500 GCA_025642075.2 Ridgeia piscesae
ATGTGCGTGTGTGCGTGTGTGCGTGTGTGCGTGTGTGCGTGTGTGCGTGTGTGCGTGTGTGGGCGTGTCGTGTTTCGTGGTGCGTGTGTGCGTGTGTGTGTGCGTGCTGGTTTCGTGCGTGCGTGCGTGCTGCGTGTGTGCGTGTGTGCGTGTGTGCGTGTGTGCGTGTGGGCGTGTGGGCGTGTGGGCGTGTGGGCGTGTGGGCGTGTGGGCGTGTGGGCGTGTGGGCGTGTGGGCGTGTGGGCGTGTGGGCGTGTGGGCGTGTGGGCGTGTGGGCGTGTGGGCGTGTGGGCGTGTGGGCGTGAGTGCGGTGTCATGACACTGTATGAACGTGATAGTTTGTATATCTGCATGTACCTGCGCGCCACGTAATGCTAACAGCGTCAACAAATGCCAATTTCTGAGTAAACATGATATGTTACCTCCTGATTACTTTTCCAGTCCCAATGCCGTTCATGGCAAGTTGGTTTCCGCTCAGAATATTCAGGAAATTACCCGCTGTAACGTCCTGCAAATATATGTTTTTTAATACACAAGGTGTATGTGTTTGTGTATCTTTGTGTGTGGTTGTGGTTGTGTTTGTGTAATTGTGTATATATGTGTGATTGTGCATGTATGTGAGAGTAATTGTGTGTGTGTGTGTGTATTGTGTGTGTGTGTGTGTGTGTGTGTGTGTGTGTGTTTGTGTGTTTGTGTGTATGTGTGTATGTGTGTATGTGTGTATGTGTGTATGTGTGTATGTGTGTATGTGTGTATGTGTGTATGTGTGTATGTGTGTATGTGTGTATGTGTGTATGTGTGTATGTGTGTATGTGTGTTGTGTGTTGTGTGTTGTGTGTTGTGTGTATGTGTGTATGTTTTATGTGTGTATGTGTGTATGTTTTATGTGTGTATGTGTGTATGTGTGTATGTGTGTATTTTTATGTTTTATGTGTGTTTTGTGTGTTGTGTGTTGTGTGTTGTGTGTTGTGTGTTTGTGTGTTGTGTTTTTATGTGTGATGTGTGTATGTGTGTATGTGTATGTGTGTTGTGTGTTGTGTGATGTGTGTATGTTTTATGTGTATGTGTGTTGTGTGTAGTGGTATGTTTTATGTGGATGTGTGTATGTTTTATGTGTGTATGTGTGATGTGTGTATGTGTGTATGTGTGTATGTGTGTTGTGTGTATGTGGTATGTGGTATGTGTGTATGTGTGATGTGTGATGTTTTATGTGTGTATGTGTGATGTGTGTATGTGTGTATGTGTGATGTGTGTATGTGTGATGTGTGATGTGTGATGTGTGTATTTTTGTAGTGTGTATGGGGTTATGTGTGTATGGGGGATGTGTGATGGGGATGTGATGTGTGTATGTTTTATGTGTTATTTGTATTTGATGTTGGTAGTGATGTGTATGTGTATGTGTATGGGGTTTTGTGGATTTTATGTGTATGTGGTTGTGTGTATGGGATGTGTGTATGTGATGTGTGATGTGTGTATGGGGATGTGGATGGGGGGTTTAGGGGAGTTTGGTTGTGTGTGTATGTTTATTTGTATTGGTTTTTGTGAGTTTAAAGGTTTTATGGTTATTGGTATGTATGTTGTATGTGTTATTTGTATGTGTGTATGTTTTATGTGTGTATGTTGATGTATGTGTGATGTGTGTATGGGTTATGTGTGTATGTGTGTATGTTTTATGTGTGTATGTGTGTATGTGTGTATGTTGTTGATGTGTGTATGTGTGTTGTTGTTGTGTGTGTGTGTTGTTTTGTTTATTGGGTATTTGTATTTTGTATGTTGTATGTTTTATGTGTGTATGTGTGTTTTATGTTTTATGTTTTATGTGTGATGTGTGTTGTGTGTATGTGTGTATGTGTGTATGTGTGTATGTGTGTATGTGTGTATGTGTGTATGTGTGTATGTGTGTATGTGTGTATGTGTGTATGTGTGTATGTGTGTATGTGTGTATGTGTGTATGTGTGTATGTGTGTATGTGTGTATGTGTGTATGTTTTATGTGTGTATGTGTGTATGTTTTATGTTTTATGTGTGTATGTGTGTATGTGGTATGTGTTGTGTGGTTTTTTGTATTGCATGCATTTGGGTGTTAGCAGTCTTATTGAAATAATGTTTCTACCTATTGGTACTTGTACATACAATAAAACATACAAAGTGGAAACATAATATTGAAGAAGTATATGGATATAAACGTTTTCTTTTTCTTACATCTCCTTTGTAGTCGATCACCACTTCATAGACATTTGGCCCGTTCGGACGGTTGAAGATCTGACCTTTATCAGGGTTCCTACAAAAACACCGCACCATCAATATATCAGTTTAATGTCAAATATAACGATGTCTGCGTTGTCTGTATTGACACCGTAACAATAACGGGAATGAAATATACTTTTTTATCATCGTAGTTGATATAACACCTGAATAGTAAAGTGTACTTTGAATGTGGTGACATTCCACACATAACTTATATTTAAATGATTTAGCTTTCTCCACATTTGTCAATACCACAAATCCAAAATAGTTCTCTTTACTTAGAATTTATCAACCGATAAATGTCTCTAATTGCCTTCACTTAGACTTAATCAACCAATTAATGTATCTAATACAACGCACCGTGATACACAGTTATTAGAACAAATCTCAATGCAATTGATATGTGAAATCTGAAAACATAAGTTCAGTTTATTTAGTTTTTACATAATAACATATGTCTATGACGTACTTCGATAGGTTTTCGATTGCATTACTGTCGGCGCTAAAACGGCTGCAAAATACACAATACGGGTTTTAATGAATTTGTACTTACTGGGCATTATACGCGATGTCGTCATACATCATCAGAACAATTCTTTCTTCTGGTATACCCCGGTTCCTCATGATGCGATAAGCATGGCACGCGTCTGCCTGATCATGTCCGTAAAAAGAAAGCATTGCGTAAGTAAATTTGTACGGAAACTACAACGATACGTCTTTGAAATGTTTACATGTATATAAATAAATAATAGCAGCTGTATAATCTACAGTAACATCGTGAACTGAAGTTATCGTAGTGATAAGTCAAGAAAGCTATATATTATATTAGCACGGAACTGCAGCAGAAACAGCGTAAATACGAAACGATAACAGTGACGTTTGTAGTTAGTAAGGTCCGCTGTGTTAAAACGTGTGCGTCAATGTAAGTTTATTTATTGCTGTATAATGGAATATTGAACACAGTTCTCCGTAATATCATAAATACACAGTTATATGAACAAAACAGCAGTCGCGACTGCTGCAATGTCGTTGTAGTAGTAGTAGTAGTAGGAAGAGAGTAAAAAGGGGAGAGAGAGGAGAGTAGAGAGAGAGAGTTGAACAGAGAGAGAGAGAGAGAGAGAGTAGAGTGGTGGGGTGGAGAGAGAGTAACCGGAGAGAGAGAGAGTAGCGAAAGGAGAGAGGGGGGGTGGGGTGGAGAAGGAGGGAGAGAGAGAGAGAGAGAGAGTAGGGTGGGGGTGGTAGTAGTAGTATGGGAGTATTAGTAGTAGTTGGGGGTGGGATAGTAGTAATAGTAGTAGTAGTGGTGGTGGTAGTAGTAGTAGTAGTAGTAGTAGTGTAGTAGTAGTATAGTAGTAAGAGTAGTAGTAGTTTAGTGTATAGTAGTAAGGGAGTAGTAGTGTGTGTAGTAGTAGTATAAGAGTGTTAGGAAGTAGTGTAGTATATAGTAATAGTAGTAATGGTGTGGGGTTATAGAAAATTTGTATAAATAATTATTCCCCAAAAGATGTATGGTGGGGTAGTTGTAGTAAATTTGGGGGAGTAAATCAGGAGTTCCGCGTCCCTTGTTTTCAAACCCAAGAGCCCTGGGGGGGAGTTTAGTAACCTTAGAGCCCGTAAATGGATTTGGCCGCGGGCGGGTTTTTTTACCTTTCCAGGCACCCTTGGGGGGTTCATTGTTTAAGCGAAAAAAAGGGATAGTTATGTTTTAAAAATAAAAATTAAAAGTGCCCTAAACCAAATTGTGGTTTTCAAGGTCACTTACCCTAATTAAAAAATAAAAAAAAAAAAACGTTATTTAACACCAAATTGGGGGTAAAGTTGTTTACTATAAAAACAAAAATAAAAAAAAAAAAAGATAAAACAACAAAAAAAAACAACCCAAAAACCCCCAAAAACAAAACCACACACACACATAAAAAACACACACCCCCACACACACACCACAAAAAAAAAACACACACAACAAAAAATACAAAAAAAAAAAAAAAAATAAAATAACATAATTTTAATAAACGTTAACAAAACAAAATCCTAGAAATGTGTATATATAAAATTGAATGATGTATAGACGATCATGGTTAATATAATGAAAAAGAAAACCAACAGCACTGCTGAAATACGAAAACTGCTGGATAAAAGGAGCTAAATACGTAAGGCTTTATAATACTTAACTAATTTTACTATGTGCTTAATAACATGACACAATATATAAAACCAAATACCCATTCAAATAATGTATTTTTGATTAAAAATAATGTGGGTACATGAGCATTATGTATAATCAATATAAGGTGTTTGAGAACAGACACGTGGTGATTGATTTGCAAATTGTCTTTTGTCATTATGCATACATTACCTTTTTTTAACTATTCAACCAAAACGTGATTTACGGAGTTTTAACAACCGCTCTTCCAAGCTGCGTGTGATTTATTTGTCAACATGCATTGAAACCATGTACCACAAGCTTACACGAAACTGATAGTATGTGTGCACAGTTTTAATACTCACCAATGCACAATCCACGACTTTCGTACAACTTCCGCACTTCACCCGCCGTCAGAGCGTATCTCGCAAAGCTGATCTGATAACAGCACAATTATAACTACTCAATCCTACACATCAAAAATAACATGTGTGGTGATTTTTGTTGTTGTTACTATATTTGTTGTCATTGTCGTTAACGGTTATAATAATAAAGCTTTATTTGCTATTTTCAACTTGAAAATACATTTCATATCAAATAGGAGTGTTTCT
>JAODUO010001563.1:125000-145000 GCA_025642075.2 Ridgeia piscesae
CTCGCACAGTCACCGTCAGATGAGTGTCGTCATCACTGTTTATCTGAAACGTAGATTGATGGTACTGTGCATCGTGTATCGCGCAGTAATCATTCTGGGAAAACTACGATCTTACAAACGTTAATCAGGTTTAACTGGATATTAGTAAATAAATCAACAAATACGTAGTATATCCTTTGCATGCGTGTCAAATTATTATTCTCACTAAATAAATATTGTTATCGTTAGAAGAGCCATATGTGACGAAGGCTACAGGGAATACTATTTTAAAATCTTAGTGAGCATGGTACCTGTATTGTACTGCTTACAGAGAGGATATTTTTTATAACATCGTAGTGAATATAATACCTCTATGATACCGCTTACAGAGAGGATATTCTTGTAACATCATAGTGAATATAATACCTTATGATACCGCTTACAGAGAGGATATTCTTATAACATCGTAGTGAATATAATACCTGTATGATACCGCTTACAGAGACGATATTCTTATAACATCGTAGTGAATATAATACCTGTATGATACCGCTTACAGAGACGATATTCTTATAACATCGTAGTGAATATAATACCTGTATGATACCGCTTACACAGAAGGATATTCTTATAACATCGCAAAGAATATAATACCTGTATGATACTGCTTACACAGAGGATATTCTTATAACATCGTAGTGAATATAATACCTGTATGATACTGCTTACACAGAGGATATTCTTATAGCATCGCAGTGGATATAATACATGTATGATACCGCTTACACAGAGGATATTCTTATAGCATCGTAGTGGATATAATACCTGTATGATACCGCTTACAGAGACGATATTCTTATAACATCGTAGTGAATATAATACCTGTATGATACCGCTTACACAGACGGGTATTCTTATAACATCGTAGTGAATATAATACCTGTATGATACTGCTTACAGAGACGGGTATTCTTATAACATCGTAGTGAATATAATACCTGTATGATACCGCTTACAGAGAGGATATTCTTATAACATCGTAGTGAATATAATACCTGTATGTTACCGCTTACAGAGACGATATTCTTATAACATCGTAGTGAATATAATACCTGTATGATACCGCTTACAGAGAGGATATTCTTATAACATCGTAGTGAATATAATACCTGTATGATACCGCTTACAGAGAGGATATTCTTATAACATCGTAGTGAATATAATACCTGTATGATACTGCTTACAGAGACGATATTCTTATAACATCGTAGTGAATATAATACCTGTATGATACTGCTTACAGAGACGATATCCTTATAACATCGTAGTGAATATAATACCTGTATGATACTGCTTACAGAGACGATATTCTTATAACATCGTAGTGAATATAATACCTGTATGATACCGCTTACAGAGAGGATATTCTTATAACATCGTAGTGAATATAATACCTGTATGATACCGCTTACAGAGAGGATATTCTTATAACATCGTAGTGAATATAACACCTGTATGATACCGCTTACAGAGAGGATATTCTTATAACATCGTAGTGAATATAATACATGTATGATTCTGCTTACAGAGAGGATATTCTGATAACACCGTAGTGAATATAACACCTGTATGATACTGCTTACAGAGAGGATATTCTTATAACATCGTAGTGAATATAATACCTGTATGATTTGCTTACAGAGAGGATATTCTTAAAAGCATCGTAGTGGATATAATACCTGTATGATACAGCTTACAGAGAGGATATTCTTAAAAGCATCGAAAGTGGATATAATACCTGTATGATACTGCTTACAGAGAGGATATTCTTATAACATCGTAGTGAATATAATACCTGTATGATACCGCTTACAGAGAGGATATTCTTATAACATCGTAGTGAATATAATACCTGTATGATACCGCTTACAGAGACGATATTCTTATAACATCGTAGTGAATATAATACCTGTATGATATTGCTTACATAGAGGATATTCTTATAACATCGTAGTGAATATAATACCTGTATGATACCGCTTACAGAGAGGATATTCTTATAACATCGTAGTGAATATAATACCTGTATGATACTGCTTACAGAGAGGATATTCTTATAACATCGTAGTGAATATAATACCTGTATGATACTGCTTACAGAGACGATATTCTTATAACATCGTAGTGAATATAATACCTGTATGATACTGCTTACAGAGAGGATATTCTTATAACATCGTAGTGAATATAATACCTGTATGATTCTGCTTACAGAGAGGATATTCTTATAACATCGTAGTGAATATAACACCTGTATGATACTGCTTACAGAGAGGATATTCTTATAACATCGTAGTGAATATAATACATGTATGATTCTGCTTACAGAGAGGATATTCTGATAACATCGTAGTGAATATAACACCTGTATGATACTGCTTACAGAGAGGATATTCTTATAACATCGTAGTGAATATAATACCTGTATGATACTGCTTACAGAGACGATATTCTTATAACATCGTAGTGAATATAATACCTGTATGATACTGCTTACAGAGACGATATTCTTATAACATCGTAGTGAATATAATACCTGTATGATACCGCTTACAGAGAGGATATTCTTATAACATCGTAGTGAATATAATACCTGTATGATACTGCTTACAAGACGATATTCTTATAACATCGTAGTGAATATAATACCTGTATGATACTGCTTACAGAGAGGGATATTCTTATAACACCGTAGTGAATATAATACCTGTATGATACCGCTTACAGAGAGGATATTCTTATAACATCGTAGTGAATATAATACCTGTATGATACCGCTTACAGAGAGGATATTCTTATAACATCGTAGTGAATATAAACCTGTATGATACCGCTTACAGAGAGGATATTTATAACATCGTAGTGAATATAATACCTGTATGATACCGCTTACAGAGGGATATGTTATAACATCGTAGTGAATATAACACCTGTATGATATTGCTTACAGAGAGGATATTCTATAACACCGTAGTGAATATAACACCTGTATGATACCGCTTACAGAGGGGGATACTGTTATAACATCGTAGTGAATATAACACCTGTATGATACCGCTTACAGAGGGGGATACTGTTATAACACCGTAGTGAATATAACACCTGTATGATACCGCTTACAGAGGGGGATACTCTTATAACATCGTAGTGAATATAATACATGTATGATTCTGCTTACAGAGAGGATATTCTGATAACACCGTAGTGAATATAACACCTGTATGATACTGCTTACAGAGAGGATACTGTTATAACACCGTAGTGACGATGGTACCTGTATGGTAGTGCTTACAGAGAGGATACTCTCATAACACGGTAGTTAATATAATACCTGTATGGTGCTGGTCAGACAGTACCTGTATGGTGCTGGTCAGACAGTACCTGTATGGTGCTGGTCAGACAGTACCTGTATGGTGCTGGTCAGACAGTCGCCGTTGCTGACGAGCACGGGCCAGCAGCCAGGGCCTCCTCGACGCTTGAACCAGACGCTGACGGACAAGTCAAAGAAGTCGTTGTTCTTGAAGTACGGCATCTCGATCTTAGAAGGAACTCGAAAGCGTCCGCAGTCGCCGCTCAAACCGCAGTTCTTCTGAATGTCCACACCAAAGTTCTTTGTCCAGATTCCCTGCGACGCCTTGAAATCTCCGTTCCACTTCAGCAATGGTTTGTCAAAGGTGATGCACGTGATCGAATTCATTCCTATCGTTTCGGTCGAACTCCCACCGTCTGGCCTGTCTGTGAGGATATTGTTTTGTTTGAATTTACATTCATTCTTACGATAATAATTGGTATTTCCTTTCGTTGACAGCATTTCATCATGTTGATATACTACGGAGTGTGGCTTGAGAAATATGGTTTAGAAGCTACACGTGTTTATGTTTACATCTTTAATCTAGGATATTCATACGTATCATGAGACGTATTGGTATTTGTGAATGTGTATATGTGTTTGGCTGTACATTGATTTCTACTACGCTTCTGCATTAACATTATGTCATCATCAGTTTACCGGACTACATTTTTAGACTACATTTCTCTCATTACAGACGAAATGTACGTAAATGCAAATACACACCATAAAAATCAAATACACACCATGGAGTCTGAAACGTTCAAAACATGTTTGTTCACTCTTTTGCAAATAAATATCATATTGTAACGTGGAAACGTACGTACCAACGCATGCAGGCACGTGCGCATACACATACAAACAAACATACGCACAACCACACAAATACACACATGCACACAAATACGTACGCGCACACACACACACACACACACACACACACACACACACACACACAACACACAACACCACACGCACGCACACACGCACACACGCACACACACGCACGCACCACACACACACACACACACACACACACAGTGACATACATACATTCACATAACACACGCACACTCGTGCATACACATCACACCATAGCATTAAGTTGCTTGTACAGTAAAACTGTTACTTATCACAACTGGAAAAGAAAACATGCGTAACTATAACTGTCAAATAAACAGTTACGAATAATAAATAAACAATATAGTACGTTTACCAAACCGAAAGGCAAACTTCTTGTTGAGTTGGTGATATGTATTAAGGCAAAACTGGCCGCTACCGCCAACTGTTCATTTGCCAACATTGCAACATAAAACGTATCCATTTCACAATTTGGTGTTCGCAAAGTATTACTAACAGTAACGAAGGTGTGGCTAATATACCTGTGGCAGTAGCGCAGGCGATCGCAGCCAGTAAGTAGGCCACCACGTTCAAGCAGGCCATAGTTGTAATGAGTCGTGCTACAAAGAAAACAAAAATACCTGAGCGCGATCGTCCATTACGAAGTCACTCGCAGTGCACAATCCATCTTGCAGGTGTTTGACATATTTTGGAAGATAAAACACAGTTCGTTCGGCAGTGTGTTACTTGTCCATCGGAGTAAGTAGAAGAACACCAATTTGTACAATAGGGAGTAAGGAGAAGAACAACAACTTTGTACAATAGGAAGTAAGGAGAAGAACAACAACTTTGTACAATAGGGAGTAAGGAGAAGAACAACAACTTTGTACAATGGGAAATAAGGAGAAGAACAACAACGTTGTACAATAGGAAGTAAGGAGAAGAACAACAACTTTGTACAATAGGAAGTAAGGAGAAGAACAACAACTTTGTACAATAGGAAGTAAGGAGAAGAACAACAACTTTGTACAATAGGAAGTAAGGAGAAGAACAACAACTTTGTACAATAGGAAGTAAGGAGAAGAACAACAACTTTGTACAATAGGAAGTAAGGTGAAGAACAAACAACTTTGTGAAAGGGAAGAAAATGTCACGAGAAATTGTAGTCTGTTAGAAGAACATTGAAAACACGCAAAGCAATAGGATGGTATATCGATGTTGCTTGGATAATAAGTAACGCTTTGAAATGTCACGAATATTATATGTGTCAATATGTTTTATGTTAGGGACAAAGGTTTGTCTTCAGTTCGATAGTATCGCTCATCTGGTATTTAAATACAGTTTGTGATAAGCAAACCTGTTTAGTATCCATTGCAAACGTTTGCTGATTTGTTCAAACTTGTGTTTGAGTGATGCGAAGTCACCCGGAAAACCATAACATTTAGCGGACGTGATTCCCCAAAAAAATTATATTCACGTTTTCAGTAAACATGCGTTTTCCACTTAATTTAGTAATGTTTCTTGATAAAGAAAATCGGCAAATTCATTAAGTTGTGAAAGTTTACTGTCTAACTGATGTTGAGCTTTAGTCGGGATACCAGTTGACAACGCGACACGATTTGATATGAGACACCTTACATGACAAACTGCCCAAGAAACGCACCCATGATACTGTTTACAATACACTTACCTTCACGAAGCGTCAAGCGTTGTTCCAATGGCGACTAGTAGCACAACTACCCGACGTTTCTCGGGTCATTATATACAAACCCATGTAGCCTGTTTTTTGCAGGATCGGTCGTATTATGTGGTCATACATGAAAGATGGTGTAATTGTACTAGAACAAAAACATTCACCAAATACGTCATTTAGAAAACCGAACAAAACACCGGAACTCAAGTGTCCATTGTTAACGGGACAACAATGGTCAAACTGTTATTGGAGAAGGAAATTAAGACCACACTTAGGCGAGATGATATGTTTATATTGCTACTCTATATCTATTTAATTAATCGGTATGATTTTTTATTAACTTTGTTCAAACAACTATGATATTGTAATTGTCAGAATGCATCACTTACAGTGCAAATGTACGGTTATTGTCTGAAAGTAAAAACAGTAACACAACACAGTAGTTTGTAGCAATGTATTTGAAGAATCGTGTGAAATCCTGGCGGACCTCTTTACGAATTCTGCTGACGTTTTGGACGAAAGTTAATTTATTTTACCATTTTATATTATATCACTATATGTGTATTACATTGAGCGTTTATACTGACTATTGTGCACCCCCATAGAATATTATTGTATAAATATGGAGCTATATAAATAAATAAACATTTACGTTTACGAAAGTAATTAAGTAAATCATTGTAACATGTATATAGTGCATATATCCTTGACATGTAATGTCCAGAAGCGCAACAAACAAAATTATTTGGCATAATCCTAAATGGGAACAGACAAGAATGGTCATTGGAGCATGGAACTGCCAACATGTATGGTGGAAAACCAGTTTCAAAAGAATACGTTCCGTGTTTTTACGAATGATAACTATAGTTTCAGAATATTTAATTGCAACAGGACGCTGATACAATATTTTTGGCGCGTCTACTGAGAAAGCACGCTTGCCAATATTACATAAATTTTTGGAAACAGTTGTTTGGAAACGGACGATCAATAGGTCCTAGGGATATCAGAGAAGTGTAGCAGATTAACTAAATATGTCGGCTATTGACTAGAAAGAGTATTTTTGGCAGTTATAATAAAATGCTGTCTGTTGTCACATATTTGGTATGCATTTTGTCAGAGAGCATATGGTTAAGTCTTATAGGGCCTAAGAAATATTTACTTTCAATATATCCATATTAACATAACTAAATATTTCAACGTAACGCATACCAGGAAAACAAACACTTCAATGCCCCTTATCTATACCCTTTCAATAGTGACAAATAAATATTGTGACGCATCAGTGTGTCATAACCTGCTTCGCTGACACGACAGGGTTTGCAAGCAACCAATCACTTAAGGCCGATAGGGAGTAATGGCTGTACCGAGGGTCAATGACGTCAACATATATTTGCTAGTTTCCAAGAGAACTTAATGTGCTAATTGTGCTGTTGTTGTTGTTGAAATTTGTGACATCTGTTACCAGTAATGCCATTCTAGTGTTGCTGTGTTATGCACATGTGTTTATTTGGGTCTTAGTGAAAGTGCTTAAAATAGCTAACTATATTTAATTGTGATGTAGTTAATTGGGTGGCTGCCACGAGAGCGACCAAAATGGTCTTAGTGACAGTCTCATCGACCCCTGGTTATTTTACCTACAGTAACAATTCATAATCACTTATAATTACATTTCTGTTATTTCTTACGTAATTACTTGTCATGTTGCTTCACAGCGGCACTAATGTAATATTATTTTATAATTTGAGCTTTAGGTAATTTGTATGAACATTGCTTTATGTATATTTGTATTGGCTCAATACACACATCCGATTCCGATTCTAGAAAACACTTAACATATTATGCATTGGCCTCGTGCTCAACAAATCATAGTAAGCTATAATGTAAATTGTATGTTATTATGTTTCTCCAATGGTGGTTAAAACATATACACGGTGGACATTTTTATTTCACTTGTAAGAGACAGTCTCCTTGTGGATTAAGCTTTTCAGCTGTTTCATTAAAACTCGCACTCGCGCGCACAAATACCACCCAAAACACACATCGCGCATGCATTCCGGTCGACGCCCACGCACACATACACACCCGCATAAACACACACGTATCATATTAAAAGAACACCCATTCCATAACTTGGTATATAATCTGGAACACATTGATAGTTTTGTTATTGCGTTTGATTGTTTTAGTACATACTTACAGAAGAGAAGAGTCTTGCCATGAAAGCTGTAATTATTCTTATTTCTTTCAACAAACAAGAATAACCATTATTTGTGTTGATTCATTACATTTCAATTAGCTATAAAACTTGTTTGTAATCTCTCGCCTACGTGATTGTCTCACTTGCCTAATTCAATAATATCAAAAGCACTTTGGTCCTCTTTGGCCATTGTTATATCATTAACAATGCTGAGTCGACTATCACTGTCAAACGATTGCGATCCTAGCGAATCTAACACATTGGTCGTGTTGCATTCGCTTGGTTGACAATGGACGGTGTAGTGAAATACAAAACAACACCTACGAGATGTAAGATGACCTTCCATCGTGATATTAACTTCAATGCACAGTTACTACGAGGGGCAAGTTGACCGTTTCTGTGATTTTGATTGCAGGGCAAATGGTTTAATTACTAAGTGAATCTCACTGTAAAATGCTTAAACGTATTTTTCGTGGTAAGTTATAAAACATTATTTTACGGGCATACTAAAATCCCTTACAAAAATATCACTCAAATCCTATTGAATGATCCTAGGGGGTGTATTATGGCCAAGGGTATTTCAATAGTATCTAGATGTTTTTTGAGTGATATTTGGGATTCTTTGTGAATAACCATTTCCTTACCGTTCAATGGTATTTGAATTGTATTTGAATGGACCTATGGGGTATTATGGCCAATGGTATTTGAATGGTATTTTTGTGTGTCTTTGTGAATAATCCTTTCCATGCTGTTCAATGGTATTTGAATGGTATTTGAATGGTCCTAGGAAGTATTATGGCCAATGGTATTTGAATGGTATTTTGTACGTCTTTGTGAATAATCCTTTGCGTACAGTTCGATGGTATTTGAATGGTATTTGAATGGTACTAGGGTGTATTATGGCCAATTGTATTTGAATGGTACTTGACTGAGTGGTGTTCTGAATGGTCCAATTGTATTCTGAATGGTACTTATAAGATGCTCTTCAGCATCTTCGTCAATGGTATTCTGAATGGTAAATTATTCAGAATACAATTCAGAATACCATTGACAAATATCCTGAAGAGCTTCTTATAAGTACCACTTAGAATACCATTGGGCCATTCAGAATACCATTAAATCAAGTACAATTCAGATATCACTGAACGGTATTCCTAGTACCATTCAGAATACCATTGACGAATACCATTCAATGATACACCAATCAATAGTATTTTGAGTGATATTCAATGTGCTTGTACCATTGGAAACTATTCAAAATAACACTGATCTAAACAATTCAAAATACCGTGTGTGTGTGTGTGTATATACATATATATATATATATATATATATATATATATATATATATATATGTACTTATATTATTTATGTATCTTAATATAAACAGGACAAACTGATGTTATTAATTATCACTGAATGATCAACTTACAGCCATGCAAAAATATGATAATTATATAAAATAAATACAATAATGGAACTTGTTTTCACCTTTACTATGACCATAATTCACTTCTAGATAGATCTTTTATTACAGCGCAATATATTCCTAGGGAAAAACAAACCATTGTGTTATCGTGTACTCATTCATACGGCTGAGAGAACATGAATGACAATTCAGAATACCATTGACAATGACAAATATCCTGAAGAGCTTCACTCAGAATGCCATTGGGCCATTCAGAATACCATTAAATCAAGTACCATTCATATATCACTGAACGGTATTCCTAGTACCATTCAGAATACCATTGACGAATACCATTCAATGATACACCAATCAATAGTATGTTGAGTGATATTCAATGTGGTTGTACCATTGGAAACTATTCAAAATAACACTGATCTTAACAATTCAAAATATAGTGTGTGTGTATATATATATATATATATATATACTTATACTTATATTATTTATGTATCGTAATATAAACAGGACAAACTGATGTTATTAATTATCAATGAATGATCAATATATAGCCACAATATATATCTAGCTATACAGAGCTCATATGCACGTATAGATCACATTGAAAACATAGTCAAGATAAATTAACAATGTTTTAATATGTTAAGTGAGCTGTTCTCGGTCGTACATATATACATGCATGCACAACAAATCCGAAATATCATAAGTCCGTCGATAAATCTTGACATTTCTGTTCACATAGGACAATTTGTTTATACACATTGTGCCAAAGGTGACGTCACAGCAATTCTTCTCGTCTTCGCTCAGAAGTGGATATAATTCTCGAACATATTCTGGGGGGAAAGATTTATCAGTCACTAGCGCGAACGAAATGTTACTGTTTTTTAAACATTGTACAATTAATCAAGCAGTTTTCCAAGAATTGTTAAATACATTTTATAATTATATAAAATAAGTAAAACAATGGGACTTGTTTTCATCTTTACTGGTTGCTTCTAACACATGTTGAGAAAAAGGAAACTATCTTGTACTAAATTTAAAAACTCTTGATCCTCTCTCCCGGTACTCTGTAGAGATGTCCACTGCATATGCCCATGGTTAAAATCCCCCATAATAATACAGTCCCGTTTACTCAGTTCTTTGATAGCGTTGTGTATTTTTTCATTCTCTTGCATGCTTATGTTTGGACTCCGATACACTAACCCAACAGTTAATGTTGAGTTTTCTGTAACTAGGTTACACCAAAACGAACGAACGAACGAACGAACGAACGAACGAACGAACGAACGAACGAACGAACGAACGAACGAACGAACGAACGAACGAACGAACGAACGAACGAACGAACGAACGAACGAACGGAACGAACGAACGAACGAACGAACGAACGAACGAACGAACGAACGAACGAACGAACGAACGAACGAACGAACGAACGAACGAACGAACGAACGAACGAACGAACGAACGAACGAACGAACAGAACGAACGAACGAACGAACGAACGAACGAACGAACGAACGAACGAACGAACGAACGAACGAACGAACGAACGAACGAACGAACGAACGAACGAACGAACGAACGAACGAACGAACGAACGAACGAACGAACGAACGAACGAACGAACGAACGAACGAACGAACGAACGAACGAACGAACGAACGAACGAACGAACGAACGAACGAACGAACGAACGAACGAACGAACGAACGAACGAACGAACGAACGAACGAACGAACGAACGAACGAACGAACGAACGAACGAACGAACGAACGAACGAACGAACGAACGAACGAACGAACGAACGAACGAACGAACGAACGAACGAACGAACGAACGAACGAACGAACGAACGAACGAACGAACGAACGAACGAACGAACGAACGAACGAACGAACGAACGAACGAACGAACGAACGAACGAACGAACGAACGAACGAACGAACGAACGAACGAACGAACGAACGAACGAACGAACGAACGAACGAACGAACGAACGAACGAACGAACGAACGAACGAACGCGTTTACGCGTGTACGCGTGTACGCGTGTACGCGTGTACGCGTGTACGCGTGTACGCGTGTACGCGTGTACGCGTGTACGCGTGTACGCGTGTACGCGTGTACGCGTGTACGCGTGTGTTTCTTCACATAGGACAGTTTTTTTTACACAGTGTGCCAAAGGTGACGTCACAGCCATTCTTCTTGTCTTCGCCCAGAAGTGGATATAATTCTCGAACATATTCTGGGGGGAATGTATCAGTCACTAGCGCGAACGAAATGTTACTGTTTTTTTTTAAACAATGTACAATTAATAAAATAGTTTTCCAAGAATTGTTAAATACATTTTATAATTATATAAAATAAATAAAACAATGGAACTTTTTTTCATCTTTACTGAGGCCATAATTCACATCTAGCTAGGTCTTATATTACAGCGCAAGATATAAATAGCGAAATTCAAACCATTGTGGTCTCGTGTACTCATTGATACGGCTGAGAGAACACGACTGACATGAAGTGAATGAACTTGCCAAGGGATACAATATGCTTTTGACGTAGTGTGTTGATCAATTCACGTGACTACTAAGCAACTCGAGTAGACACAAAGCATTTGCAATATTTTTTGCGGCGGGTTTTTCTTTAGTTAAAAAATGTGTAAATGGCGAGTAGAGTCTGGTCATCGTGGACACTCGTGAGTGTATTTGACGTGTGGGTGGGACCCAGGGGGCACACTGCAGTCATAGCCCGTAGGTCTCTTCTCACCCTTATTGACTCATTTCACACGCTCGTGTGTTCGTGTGTTCGTGTGTTCGTGTGTTCGTGTGTTCGTGTGTTCGTGTGTTCGTGTGTTCGTGTGTTCGTGTGTTCGTGTGTTCGTGTGTTCGTGTGTTCGTGTGTTCGTGTGTTCGTGTGTTCGTGTGTTCGTGTGTTCGTGTGTTCTGTGTTCGTGTGTTCGTGTGTTCGTGTGTGTTCGTGTGTTCGTGTGTTCGTGTGTTCGTGTGTTCGTGTGCTCGTGTGCTCGTGTGCTCGTGTGCTCGTGTGCTCGTGTGCTCGTGTGCTCGTGTGCTCGTGTGCTCGTGTGCTCGTGTGCTCGTGTGCTCGTGTGCTCGGTGTGGGTGTGCTCGGGCCATGGTCTGCTCGTGTCTCTTCTCTTGCTCGTTGCTCGTGTGTTCGTGTGTCGTGTGCTCGTGTGTGCGTGTGCTCGTGTGCTCGTGTGCTCGTGTGCTCGTGTGCTCGTGTGCTCGTGTGCTCGTGTGCTCGTGTGCTCGTGTGCTCGTGTGCTCGTGTGCTCGTGTCTCGTGTGCTCGTGTGCTCGTGTGCTCGTGTGCTCGTGTGCTCGTGTGCTCGTGTGCTCGTGTGCTCGTGTGCTCGTGTGCTCGTGTGCTCGTGTGCTCGTGTGCTCGTGTGCTCGTGTGCTCGTGTGCTCGTGTGCTCGTGTGCTCGTGTGCTCGTGTGCTCGTGTGCTCGTGTGCTCGTGTGCTCGTGTGCTCGTGTGCTCGTGTGCTCGTGTGCTCGTGTGCTCGTGTGCTCGTGTGCTCGTGTGCTCGTGTGCTCGTGTGCTCGTGTGCTCGTGTGCTCGTGTGCTCGTGTGCTCGTGTGCTCGTGTGCTTGTGTGCGTGTGTGCGTCGTGTGCTGTGTGCTCGTGTGCGTGTGCTCGTGTGCTGTGCCCTGTGTCGTGTGCTGTGTGTCGGGTCGTGTGCTCGTGTGTCGTGTGCTCGTGTGCGTGTGCTCGTGTGCTCGTGTGTCGTGTGCGTGTGCGCGTGTGCGTCGTGTGGCTGTGTGCGTGTGTGCGTGTGTGCGTGTGTGCGTGTGTGCGTGTGTGCGTGTGTGCGTGTGTGCGTGTGAGCGTGTGAGCGTGTGTGCGTGTGTGCGTGTGTGCGTGTGTGTGCGTGTGTGCGTGTGTGCGTGTGTGCGTGTGTGCGTGTGTGCGTGTGTGCGTGTGTGCGTGTGTGCGTGTGTGCGTGTGTGCGTGTGTGCGTGTGTGCGTGTGTGCGTGTGTCGTGTGTGCGTGTGTGCGTGTGTGCTGTGTGTGTGCGTGTGTGCGTGTGTGCGTGTGTGCGTGTGGGGTGTGGGTGTGCGTGTGTGCGTGTGTGCGTGTGTGCGTGTGTGCGTGTGTGCGTGTGTGCGTGTGTGGGTGTGCGTGTGTGCGTGTGTCGTGTGTGCGTGTGTGCGTGTGTGCGTGTGTGCGTGTGTGCGTGTGTGCGTGTGGTGTGTGTGTGTGCGTGTGTGTGGTGTGTGCGTGTGTGTGTGTGTGTGTGCTGTGTGCGTGTGTGCGTGTGTGCGTGTGTGTGTGCGTGTGTGCGTGTGTGCGTGTGTGCGTGTGTGCGTGTCGGTGTGCGTGTGTGCGTCGTGTGTGCGTGTGCGGTCGTGTGCGGTGTCGTGTGTGTCGCGGTGTGTTCGTGTGCGTGTGCGCGTGTGGCGTGTGTGCGTGTGTGCGTGTGCGCGTGTGCGTGTGCGCGTGTGTGCGTGTGCGCGTGTGCGCGTGTGCTGCGTGTGCGTGTGTGCGTGTGTGCGCGTGTGCGTGTGTGCGCGTGTGCGTGGCGTGTGGCGGGGCGTGTGTGCGTGTGTGCGTGTGTGCGTGTGTGTGCTGTGCGTGTGCGTGTGTGCGTGTGTGCGTGCGTGCGTGCGTGCGTGCGTGCGTGCGTGCGTGCGTGCGTGCGTGTGTGCGTGTGTGCGTGTGTGCGTGTGTACGTGTGTACGTGTGTACGGGTGTACGTGTGTACGGGTGTACGGGTGTACGGTGTACGTGTTACGGGTGTACGGGTGTACGGGTGTACGGGTGTACGGGTGTACGGGTGTACGGGTGTACGGGTGTACGGGTGTACGCGTGTACGGGTGTACATGTCTACGTGTCTACGTGTCTACGTGTCTACGTGTCTACGTGTCTAAGTGTCTACGTGTCTACGTATCTACGTATCTACGTGTCTACGTTTCTACGTGTTCGCGATATTGTCGACATAAAAATGCGGGGATATTTATCAAACAAGATTGTGGATTTATTATTTGCGGACATTTGTCGTTGAAGAAGTACTAATATAAATGTTTCGTTGACATGTTTACGTTTGTATACATTGCATAAGTCACAATAACGACAAGCCGAAGACACATAATTGTGTAAATATAAAATATTCCGATATCCACCAAATAGCATGTTTGCTGCAATCTGGATAAACGAAAATCACCTTTTACCTTTCATTCTTTTTGTGTGATATTCAGGTGCGTCGGCTAATTATTATACCTACCTTACTTATATTACCTTTTTCATTTTATTATCACTGTCGATCGAATGGCGTCACTTGTTGGTGACGACGCTCGTTGATAAATGATCGATATTACTGGGTCAATGTGCCTACTGACGGTAAACTGGCGGACGTATGGCTTGTCGTGGGTAGGTACACATTACAGTCACCTTATCTGGTAATATTTATATTATGTTTAACGTGTCCGTAACGCAAGCAATGTAATAAATATTTATGCTTGGCACATAGCAGTAATGGCCCAGCGGATGTGTGTATGAACTGGGCGTTTCATTATACAAGCAAGAAACTTAGCACAAACGTAGAGCATATAAATATAGAAAACATTAGGGTATAGGGCCATCTCAAATTTCGCCATGGAAGGTATTAGCGGCCATTTTTGAAGATTGCCACCGTAAACCTATTTTCTCATATCTTAATAACTGCGTCAAATAAATCAGTCGTTTTTGTATCTAACGTAGGTTTCCGTGGTCAGTAATTTCAAAAATATTACTTTTGACGTTCTCCGTCATTAACATCCGCCATTTTGTAAGATGGCGGCCGCTAGAATAATGGTCCTGTATCTCATGACCTAGATATGGCTACATAGAGCGCTAATTTTGATGCATAAGATAGGTACGATATATGAGGACAGCCGATGTCAGTGTTATGAAATATTTTGCGTTTGACCTTTGTTGACCTAGGTGTCCGCCACATTATAAAACGGCAGCCGTTAAAAGGAATTTTGTCCATATCATTAAAGGATAAACAAGGCATCGATTTCTTGTCGTACAACTAATAGAGTTAATACAAAGTAACAATTTCCACATAAATTCAATTTTGTAATGTCAGTTGTTTACTCAGAATGTGACCTTAAAGTGTAAAATTGTAACGAAATCCATGGTGACCTGGCAGACGCGATCAAAATCGGTGAAGCGTTGATTTGGTTTGACTTGGCCAATAAACGAGCAGCATTTTAGACCGCTGCGGCGGCCCGTCAGCTTCCGCCTACGACGTGAAGGTTCAATAATTTCGTTCACTTGGCATGACATGTAGCAATTGTTTAGACGCATGTCTAAATCACTTTGCTCGGTCTATTTTGAGAACAAATGCTTTGAAGTAGACATATATCACCAGTTGGTGGGACAAGATACAACAAAACGTCACCGACGTCGTCTTCTTAAATCCGGGATGATTTAGCTATGGACCTAAACCGTCGAAGCAACGCGTATCGGTACTTTGTAAATTCAACTTTCCGTGTGTCTTCTTTTTCATGGCCACTCGCCTCTGGTCTGTCTTCCAACACGTGCAACACGTGCATGTATTTGAGAAAAAAGTGGTAGTTCATAGCTAACAGGAACGTGGTATATGTTCATGTAAGTATAAACAAGGTGAAATTTTTTTTTTTAAAGTGACAATTTAGTTATCTGTTGTTGTTGTTATTGTTATTTTTCAAGACGTTTGTTGGACTGACATGATCGTCGTCTTCACAATCCCAATATATTTGTGAAGCTATGATTAGCTTCACGAATACCTAAATATCAAGGTGTTATGATTATTCGTTAGATAAGAACAGCTTTATTGGCATGTGTTTTCACTGTAGTTACAATAAAACATTGGAATGCACTGGAACGTTGGATCGTCCTACAAGTAATTTCACATGACAATACACTCACATCCGCCAAACAATTATGATAAAATATACTACTACTTTGAATTAATTGAAATTAATACATACATAACTAAATAAATAAGAGCAATCGCATACAATAGGTACGTTCTTGAAAACATCGATGACTAATAGTTGTTGACATGATCTAGTATCAATGTAAAATCATAAAATGTGGAATAAAATAATATATAATAAACTATGTTAATATATGCACACTAAAACACATTGAAAGTGGAATATGTTTGCACCACAAATAGGAGAAAAAATACAGTGCTTGTACGGCTAGGGAGAAAGGCTGCTACTAAACCTGGTTTTGGTCCTGGTTTTGATGGATCTGAACCGGCGACTAGAGAGACGGGGATCAAATAGGTCATGGGCAGGATGGGATGAATCATGAGAGATGAGACTGGTTCTTCCTAACAGGTTGATGATAAAATGACTCAAGACTGGGGAGGTCTTTGCCGATTATTCTGGAAGCAGTTTTTACAACTCTGTTCAATCTGAGCTTTTCTTTCACTGTGATAGACCCAAGCCATACCTTGATTGAAAACGTCAAGACACTCTCGATAATAGCTCTGTAAAAGGTGAGCATGATATGTGTGGTTAAACCAAACGATCTCAGCCTTCTTAGATTAGAAAGTACAGCGGCTGCTGCGCCTTTTTGACAATAATATAAATTATTGGCTCCCATTTAAGATTATTAGCAATCACAGAACCACAAAACTTGTACTTTTGGACGATTTCAACAGTCCTGCCATCGATCAAAAGAGGCGAGAGGGGAGAAGGTTTCTTTCTCTTAAAATCCACGACAATTTCTTTTGATTATTTTCGCTGCACCAACTGATAAGTTTGTTCACCTTGTTGGTATAATACAGCGATTGTCCACGAAAACGTGATCACAAAATGGCAGTCTGATTGTCCTCACCAACAACAATTGGTTTTTCTCAGAAAAAAACTAGTTATTTGATAATAATTATGATCGGTTTAACAATCACTCAGTTGTCATGACACTATTAGTATCTTCACACAAACTCAGTCAACAAACCAATCATGGACGAATTACATTGTTTTCAATTCGCATCTGGAAATTGGCATGAAGGTGTATTTTATTGTGAAAACACTTTAACGAGATATGTTGACTAGCTTCCTATGTACGTTGAGTAGCCAAATGGATTCAGTAGAAGCGGAACGTGGTAGTGGACTCCCGGATCTGATATCTCGAACACCACCTGTAAAAACCAGTAGATTCGACAAGGTATTCATTAAAAACAAATTACCATGAAACACTATTCTTTATGTGTAATAAGATCGAGCTTCTTGGCCTCAAATTATATCTTAAGCACTGGCAACGGAGTACAGGTGGCGGATGTAAACTCTAAACTAAAGCGTTGAGTCTCTATGCGAGTCTCATTGTTGGTCTTTTGGTTTTAAGAGGACAAGCACCACCTATACCTACCTGCTATGGCTAGTAAGTATTTATGGGAAGTGGGTGTACTTAGTTCAAGTATCCTCAAGTGGACTCCTGGATCTGATATCTCGAACACCACCTGTAAAAAAAACCAGTAGATTTGACATGGTATTGATTAAAAAGACATTATCATGAAACACTATTCTTTATGTGTAATAAGATCGAGCTTCTTTGCTTCAAATTACATCTTAAGATCAACATATTTCCACACTCGTGACAGTCGACAATCCACATTGCGAGTATGCTTTTGTTTAAGCACAACAACATTTATAGCAGTGGACAAAACAATATTCATTCACGGAGACCAATTAATAATTATGAAGTGCAGGGCACAGCGAAATTGAAAATATTAAGCTGTACTGTGAAAACAGTAACAGTACACGAGACTAGAAACAACGGTTCTGTTTTCAGAGATCAGTTCCGAAGTGTTAACCCTGATGCACGCGGTAATGTTGATGGTGGCCGGTTTTGTATGAAGTTCTAAAGAAAAAACGTGTCACCTTTTCGTCTGTTCGTCAGCAAATATTTATTTTTATTAATTTATTATTTTCACAAATTGTTATTATTGTAGGACATTTTATGTATTTGTTTTATTTTACTTGTATATTTTTAGAGACAACGTATACTTTTCATTTTACTTATGTGTTTTTAGAGACAACGTGTTTTAATTAGTAGCATTTCAGTGGCATTTTATAATTTTGTATATTAATTTTTTTAGGTATAATACTAATTTATGTATACTTGTATAATTTTGTGAACACTCAGTAAGCCATAGGCTTAAATCTTGTTAAACCTTGTTAAAATATTCGTACGTCAGTAAGCCCCATATAAGGCCATTGTGGTCTCTCAAAACATAGTACCACGGCATCTTTCTGTATGTGTTGCACAATACGGATGGTACGAATATTCGATTCGTATTCGCAATTTCGAATATTCGAACGTTTTCCCGGTATTCGATTCGATTTGAAATTCGAAAATTCGCAGCTATAATACGAATATCACTCGAATATTTCTTTCATGTGTCCTCCGCCGCAAAAATCGATCCCGGGAGATCTCTAACTTTCTGACGTAACTATACAAAACTACAACCGCCAAACTACTCCTCATATATCTGATATGTATATGCATACACACTAGGTTACAAAATAAAATATGTAATATAACTTAAACAAATAAACTGAACAAAAAATGCGTAAACTCGCCGGCAACGTGGTGCCATCTCCGTCTGTGGCCGTCGCGCGTAGCTTACCGGAATATCGGTATTGTGTCGAGGGGTCTTTTGTTAGCAGTGTCGGGTGAAGGTTTAATGTTAGGCTTTCGGGTAAGTTTAGGATTAACAGAAGTTAGCCTAAGCTTAGTTAGGGTTAGGGTTACTTAATGGTTAGCACAAAACCGGAATTTGCCTGCGATAAATTACCGATGTTACGGTAATCACTAAGCTACGCGTAGCCACCGTAGACCCCGTAGATCCTGTCGAGTTTGTTTTCTTAATTTTATTCTTTACCGGAATGTAAAAGATTTTATTTTGTAACCTAGTATGTATACGTACATAAGATATGCGATGATAAATTTGGCGGCTGTAAGAAGTCGTTTTCACGGTTAGGTCAAAAAGTAAATAAAAAGATCGTCTGGCCACGATGCTGACGACTCCGGCGTGCCCATGGCCATGGGATGACGACGCGTCCAGGCAAAACATATCGAGACCGTTCAGTATTCTAATCGAAGTTGAAGCCATTGAATAGTCGTATTCGATTCGATATTCGATTCCTATTCGAAACTTCGACGATATTCGATTCGATATTCGATTCGAATGAAATTCCAGATTCGTCCCATCCTTATTACATAGTGGTTGGGTTGAATAAATCGAAACGAAAATTAGCGGTTTGTGGGACTTTGCAAACGCCTGATGTCAAACCTAGAACACTGTTTCTGCTTTCGGGACACCCCTGTCGATAACTTACATCAACGTTTGGGGAAAAGCCTGTCACATTGATCTGCCGGAAGTATGCATCCGTATAGAAGGTCAGCTTGTAGCGTCCACTAACGAATTCCGATCTTGAGATGATGTCC
>JAODUO010001563.1:150000-182897 GCA_025642075.2 Ridgeia piscesae
GGTCAGACAGTACCTGTAAGGTGTTGGTCAGACAGTACCTGTAAGGTGCTGGTCAGACAGTACCTGTAAGGTGCTGGTCAGACAGTACCTGTAAGGTGTTGGTCAGACAGTACCTGTAAGGTGTTGGTCAGACAGTACCTGTAAGGTGTTGGTCAGACAGTACCTGTACGGTGTTGGTCAGACAGTACCTGTAAGGTGCTGGTCAGACAGTACCTGTTAGGTGTTGGTCAGACAGTACCTGTAAGGTGTTGGTCAGACAGTACCTGTACGGTGCTGGTCAGACAGTACCTGTAAGGTGCTGGTCAGACAGTACCTGTAAGGTGTTGGTCAGACAGTACCTGTATGGTGTTGGTCAGACAGTACCTGTATGGTGTTGGTCAGACAGTACCTGTATGGTGCTGGTCAGACAGTACCTGTATGGTGTTGGTCAGACAGTACCTGTAAGGTGTTGGTCAGACAGTACATGTATGGTGTTGGTCAGACAGTATCTGTATGGTGTTGGTCAGACAGTACCTGTATGGTGCTGGTCAGACAGTACCTGTATGGTGTTGGTCAGACAGTACCTGTATGGTGCTGGTCAGACAGTACCTGTATGGTGTTGGTCAGACAGTACCTGTATGGTGTTGGTCAGACAGTACCTGTATGGTGCTGGTCAGACAGTACCTGTATGGTGTTGGTCAGACAGTACCTGTATGGTGCTGGTCAGACAGTACCTGTATGGTGCTGGTCAGACAGTACCTGTATGGTGCTGGTCAGACAGTACCTGTATGGTGTTGGTCAGACAGTACCTGTATGGTGTTGGTCAGACAGTACCTGTATGGTGCTGGTCAGACAGTACCTGTATGGTGTTGGTCAGACAGTACCTATATGGTGTTGGTCAGAC
Organism: Ridgeia piscesae; assembly: GCA_025642075.2. Taxonomy (NCBI): domain Eukaryota; kingdom Metazoa; phylum Annelida; class Polychaeta; order Sabellida; family Siboglinidae; genus Ridgeia; species Ridgeia piscesae. The sequence goes on from JAODUO010001563.1 coordinate 150,884, forward strand.
AGTACCTGTATGGTGTTGGTCAGACAGTACCTGTAAGGTGCTGGTCAGACAGTACCTGTAAGGTGCTGGTCAGACAGTACCTGTAAGGTGTTGGTCAGACAGTACCTGTATGGTGTTGGTCAGACAGTACCTGTATGGTGTTGGTCAGACAGTACCTGTATGGTGTTGGTCAGACAGTACCTGTATGGTGTTGGTCAGACAGTACCTGTATGGTGTTGGTCAGACAGTACCTGTATGGTGTTGGTCAGACAGTACCTGTATGGTGCTGGTCAGACAGTACCTGTATGGTGCTGGTCAGACAGTACCTGTATGGTGTTGGTCAGACAGTACCTGTATGGTGCTGGTCAGACAGTACCTGTATGGTGCTGGTCAGACAGTACCTGTATGGTGCTGGTCAGACAGTACCTGTAAGGTGTTGGCCAGACAGTACCTGTATGGTGCTGGTCAGACAGTACCTGTATGGTGCTGGTCAGACAGTACCTGTATGGTGCTGGTCAGACAGTACCTGTATGGTGTTGGTCAGACAGTACCTGTATGGTGCTGGTCAGACAGTACCTGTATGGTGTTGGTCAGACAGTACCTGTATGGTGTTGGTCAGACAGTATCTGTACGGTGCTGGTCAGACAGTACCTGTATGGTGCTGGCCAGGCAGTACCTGTATGGTGCTGGTCAGACAGTCGCCGTTGCTGACGAGCACGGGCCAGCAGCCAGGGCCTCCTCGACGCTTGAACCAGACGCTTCGGACAAGTCAAAGAAGTCGTTGTTCTTGAAGTACGGCATCTCGATCTTAGAAGGAACTCGAAAGCGTCCGCAGTCGCCGCTCAAACCGCAGTTCTTCTGAATGTCCACACCAAAGTTCTTTGTCCAGATTCCCTGCGACGCCTTGACATCTCCGTTCCACTTCAGCAATGGTTTGTCAAAGGTGATGCACGTGATCGAATTCATTCCTATCGTTTCGGTCGAACTCCCACGGTCTGGCCTGTCTGTGAGGATATTGTTTTGTTTGAATTTACATTCATTCTTACGATAATAATTGGTATTTCCTTTCGTTGACAGCATTTCATCATGTTGATATACTACGGAGTGTGGCTTGAGAAATATGGTTTAGAAGCTACACGTGTTTATGTGTACATATTTAATCTAGGATATTCATACGTATCAGTTTGTTTGGCTGTACATTGATTTCTACTACACTTCTGCAATAACATTCTGTCATCATCAGTTTACCGGACTACATTTTAGACTACATAAAATAATTATCTCTCATTACACTTCAGCAATGGTTTGTCAAAGGTGATGCACGTGATGGAGTTCTTTCCTACCGTTTCAATCCCACCTCCGCCATCTACCCTGTCTGTGAGGACACGGATTTGTTAGGATCTGTGGCCATGTGGATATATTCTTATTATGTTTTTTTCTTTTTCTTTCCGATAATAGTATTATATTACATAGTATTTCAGAAATGTGACTTGAGATTAAATGGTTTTAAAACAATATGTTCACATGTAACGCTCTATGACAAACGTAATGCAATATACATTTATATACTCACAGACACACCGGTGAATACACAATGGTATCTGTGAATATATACCTAATTTTGGCTGTACGTATATTTTACTTTATGTATTTTTTTTATGTTATTACGTCGTCATTACTTTAATTTAGTATATTTAATGTAGTCATAGTTTGTCTTTTGTATTCCGTTTATAACAGTTCACCAATTCACAAGTAGGCATTCCGGCTTGGGTTAGAAAATAAAATAAATGTAACTCAATTTGAATTAAGATCAAACACACACCCTAGAGGTTAACATTGTATAACACGTTTTGTTCCCTCTTTCGCACAAAAGCAAATAGTTCCATACGCGCACGCGCACGTGCACACGCACACGCACACGCACACGCACACGCACACGCACACGCACACGCACACGCACACGCACACGCACACGCACACGCACACGCACACGCACACGCACACGCACACGCACACGCACACGCACACGCACACGCACACGCACACGCACACGCACACGCACACACGCACACGCACACGCACACGCACACGCACACGCACACGCACACGCACACGCACACGCACACGCACACGCACACGCACACGCACACGCACACGCACACGCACACCCACACGCACACGCACACGCACACGCACACGCACACGCACACGCACACGCACACGCACACGCACACGCACACGCACACGCACACGCACACGCACACCACACGCACACGCACACGCACACGCACACGCACACGCACACGCACACGCACACGCACACGCACACGCACACGCACACGCACACGCACACGCACACGCACACGCACACGCACACGCACACGCAACACACACACACACACACACACACACACACACAAACAAACACGCCTGTATACACATACACGCACATGTAATCACGCACATTCACTTGATAGCAATCCAGTCGTATAGTATAACAATACTGCTATTTGTACCAATTGCTAAGATAATTATGCAACAACGAAATAAAAAATAAAAAATCATATATACAAATGTGAAATATACATATACGACAAATTGGTATAATTTGTTTAACCAAAACGGAAGACAAACTTGCTGTCTGGTGGGGAGTCGTGCTTGGCCAACTTGGTACCGTACGACCCATATATCCATTGTCTTGCCAACCTATCACCTTCCAAAATATTACCTACGTTTACTGTTTGCTCTTTGGCAAGGAACGTTTATTGTACAACAATACCATCAGCAATGACGTTGTGGTTAGCATTGATGTAACTATACCTGTAGCAACAGTGTAGACGATCGCGGCTAGTAAGCAGGATACCCCGCTTAATCGTACCATTGTTGTAATATTTCGTGCCTATAAATGCAAATATACATGAACTTGATCGTCCACCACGAAATTACTCCGGTTGCACATGACAAATCTTGTTTGGTTTACATTGTGGTAGACAACAGCTTTACTTCGACGAAATTACACTTGCAACTCTTTCCTTTAGAGCAGAGTGCAACGAAAGTATCAACACCCTTGCGAAGTGCTCCTTAATATCACGCAGTGTACTGCTGCAAAATGGTCCACCTCCGAACGTTGCTAACATCAAATACAATTCCACGTCGTACATATTGTACTTTGATAAGTCTCCAGATAACACATTTATGTTGCTTGGATAGCATCGACTTGATCTACCTTGAACATAATGTGTCATTATGTTTTCTGATTAGGACAATGTTGTCTGTTGATAACGATAATGATAGCGATAATGACAATGATAATGACACACTGTATTTGTTACACTCACTTCCAGAGTAGTATTCTGTTCAATGATGTTTACAAACACCAACTAAAATGTAGATAACGTAATTAAACGTATACAACACAATAACTTCATGTGCGAAAATATATATATATATAAATAATATATATATATATATATATATATATATATATATATATATATATATAAAATAAACATTAAATATGTTTCTTTCTTTGTATTTACATCTGATTTTCAAATTCAGTTAGTTATGAAGCAACCTTGTTGAGGACCAGTGCTAGCTGATTTGTCCCAATGTGTTTATGGTATACGTAAAATCACAAGAAGAAATGTCATATTTTGCGGCAGTGATTCTTACCTTCAAGAAACTCTGAGCGGTCTCTCATAACCTGCTTTTTCCAAGTCTCGGTCGTAATATATTACGTAATTGTTGTCGAAAAAAGTAAACAAAATGCGTCATTTAGACAACTGATCAGAACACCGAAACTTGATTCACCATTGTTAACAGGACAACAAGGAACACACAATGCTGTAGATCAAATCAATGTGCATTGTTGTTATTGGAGAAGGAAAATAACACACAGCGAGGAGACAAACAAAAACAGTTACGTTTAGTAATACTTATATTTCCTTTAATCCTCAATATTGTATCGCCTCTGTCATAGTTCTATTATGAACAGCACTAAAAAGAGGTTATTGATATTGTACGGCTAGGTAACACGATCAAGCGGCCTCTCAGAAGCAATATTACAAGAAAAGGAAGGCAGAGGAAGATATGATCAGACAATAAAACAGAACAGACTGGACGACCTTCGTGGAAAAACAATCGCTAGCACGCAACCGTGAAGGCTGGCGTTGACTGGAGAATCATTCATCCATACAGCGCCCAACAACCCAGACGGATGACGGCAGCAGTAAGTAGGTGAATATTGCAAATGTTATATTGCAAATGTGTGTTAAACGTATTATAAACATTAACATTAGCTGGGCATCGATGTATTGACAGAAGAGACATCCTTACAAAGTGTCTGCCGACCGACACGAAAGTGATGGAACTCTCTGCCAAATATGGAATAGTCCTCAGAGATGTCATTTCAAGGGCCTCGTCGCTCCATGTCAAACAAGCGAAAGATCACGAATTAGTTTAATTAGCTCCTTATGAAAAACGAAGCCTTCAAAACAAGAAAGCCACGTATCGGCTCCACTCATTTAGAAGTTGTGGCTAACTAATGAAAGGTATATTGAGCTGCGTAACATTAAATAACAATGGGCCCTGGGCAGACACACACAGTACTCAACACACTGCGCATGTTTGCCGTGCGCCAACAAACAGTCAAATAACACGTTGTAGTTAAGTGTTGCTTATTTTACTATCAAACCAGCCAGTTTTATCATTCAACATATGAAGATGATTTGATGACGCCAGTAGTTTGCATAAATATCCCCAGACCGTATATAGCCATGACCAGCGCCTAACGGGGATTGGATACCAGGCGATTGCATGCCTGCGTGCCTGCGTGCCTGCGTGCCTGCGTGCCTGCGTGCCTGCGTGCCTGCGTGCCTGCGTGCCTGCGTGCCTGCGTGCCTGCGTGCCTGCGTGCCCGCGTGCCTGCGTGCCCGCCCGCCCGCCCGCCCGCTGCCGCCCCGCCCGCCCGCCCGCCCGCCCGCCCGCCCGCCCGCCGCCCGCCCGCCCGCCCGCCCGCCCGCCCGCCCGCCGCCCGCCCGCCCGCCCGCCCGCCCGCCCGCCCGCCCGCCCGCCCTGAACCAAGGTGTCTGTAGTCACGACAGACGACAAAATGGCACATGACACTCATTACAGACGCGTCATATAGTAATATTGACTTCATATTTGGCGGATCTCTATCGCGTGGAATTTGTTAACTGTTCTTGAGAGGCACCCAACAATGAGTTCACTGCACGGTCAAATTACAAATACACAGATGAAACTATCAAACCCGCACGCAAAGGCACGCACGCACACACACACACACACACACACACACACACACACACACACACACACACACACACACACACACACACACACACACACACACACACACACACCTCATGCACACTCACTCACTCACACGCACGCACCCGCGCGCGCACACAAACATACACAAAAACTCATACACACACACACACACACACACTACCCACACACACACACACACACACACACACACACACACACACACACACACACACACACACACACACACACACACACACACACACACACACACACACACACACACACACACACACACACACACACACACACACACACACACACACACACACACACACACACACACACACACACACACACACACACACACACACACACACACACACACACACACACACACACACACACACACACACACACACACACACACACACACACACACACACACACACACACACACACACACACACACACACACACACACACACTAACTCGCAAGCATTGTAAAGGTACACGCACACCAGCAAACACGTGGCCACACCCACGTGAAACCCAATGCTTGGTTTCTCTTGATCTTTATGTGCTAAGTTTAACGGCTTCTTTACAGAGAGAAACCATTTATTATATACTCCTAACTGTTGTATTATATTACAGCTAGAGCCCATACATGTACTACTACTACTATTACCACACTACTACTACTACTACTACTACTACTACTACTACTACTACTACTACTACTACTACTACTACTACTACTACTACTACTACTACTACTACTACCACTACAACTACTACTATCTCTACTCTTCTCTACTACTATTACAACTACTACTATTACTACTACTACTTCTACTACTACTATTACAACTACTACTATTACTACTACTACTTCTACTACTACCACTACTACTACTACTACTACTTACTACTACTACTACTACGACTACTACTACTACTCCCTTTAAAAACTATACTATTATACTCTACTTCATTACTACTACTACTACTACAAAAAAACCCCCCCCCCACTACTACTACTACACTACACTACACTATACTACTATACATTACAACAAATACTATTACTACTACTATTTCTACTACTACTACTACTACTACTACTACTACTACTACTACTACTACTACTACTACTACTACACTATACTACTACTATACAATATATTTAATATAAACATAATTACAACTACTTTTTTACTACTACTACTCCCACACTTTTTTTCCTTTACTACTATACACACACTACTACTACTACTACTAACAACAAAACTACTACTACTCTACTCCCACTACTATTACTACTACATTTCACTCCCTACTACTACTACTACACTAAACACTACTATACTACTCTACTATTACAACTACTACTATTACTACTACCACTACTACTACTACTACTACTACTACTACAAACCCCCTACTACTACACTACCTACTACTACTACTACTACTACTACACCACACCACACTCCAAAATTCGCTACTCACTTTAAATTCATTCCTATTTTTTCTCTCTCCCTCCACCCTCTCCTCCTCCTCCCTCTCTCTCTCTCTCTCCCACTCCCTCCCTCCCTCCCCCCCTCCCTCCCTCCCTCTCTCTCTCCTCTCTCCCTCCCTCTCTCTTCTCTCTCTCCACCAATCCCACTCTCTTCTTCCACTCTCTCTCTCTCTCTCTCTCTCCTTTTTTCTCTCGCTCTCTCTCTTTCCTCTCTTTCTTCCTTCTCTCTCTCTCTCTCTCTCTTTTCTCTCTCTCTCTTCACTCTCTTCTTCTACTCACACCCATTTCCTCTTCTCCCCTCCTCCCTCTCTCTTTTCCTCTTTTTATTTTCTTTCTCTCTCTCTCTCTCTTCTCTCCCCCCCCCCCCCCCCCCCCTCTACATTCTCTCTCTCTCTGCCTCTCTCCATCTCTCAAACCACACACACCAATTCACACACAACACCACACCACCACCGACACACACGCACCTCACTTTTCCTCTTTTCTTTCTCTTCCTCCCTTCTTTTTAACTCTCTCTCTCTCTCTCCCCTTTTCCCTCTCTCTCCCCCCCCTCCTCTCTCTCTTTCCTCTCTATTACTTTTTTTCCCTTCTCTCTCTCTCCCCTTCCCCCCCCCCCCCCCTCTCTCTCTCTCTCTCTCTCTCCGACACTCTCTCCCCTTTCTTCTCTCTTCTCTCTCTTTTCTATCTCTCTCTCTCTCTCTCTCTCTCTTTTTCTTCCTCTCTCCCTCTCTACTCACTCTATTTTTTGGGGTTTTTTTTCCCCCAAAAAAATTTTATACTTTCATTACTACTCTCTCTCTCACTCTACTACTCTACTCTCTCTCTCGCTCTTCTCTATTTCCTCTCTTTCTCTTACTACCCTCTTTCTCTCTTTTCTCTCTCTCTCTCGCTGGCTCTCTCTCTCTTTCCCCTCTCTCTCCTCCACTCTTTCTCTCTATTTCTCTCTTACCTCTCTCTACGCTGCTCGCTCTCTCTCCTCCCTCTCTTTCTCCCCTTTTTTTTTTTCCCCCCCCCTCCCTCACTCCTCCTCCTCTCTCTCTCTCCCTCCCTCCTCTCTCTCGCTCTCTCTTTCCTCTCTTTCTCTCTTTTCTCCTCTCTCTCCCTCCCCCTCTCTTACTCTCTCCCCTCTCTCTTAAAAACTCTCCCCCCCTCCCTCCCTCCCTCCCTCCCTTTTAACTCTCTCTCTCCCTCCCTCTCTCTCTCTCTCTCTCCCCCCCTCCCTCTCTCTCTCTCCCTCTCTACTCTCTCTCTTCCTCTCTTCTGTCTCTCTCGCCTCTCTCTTTCCTCTCTTTTTTTAACACTTCACTCACTCACACTCTCTCTCTCTACTTTTCCTTCTACTCTATCTCTCTCCCCTACTCTCTCTCTCTCTCTCTCTCGCTCTCTCTCTTTCCTCTTTTTAACTTTCTTTTCTTCATTCATTCCCTCTCCTACTCTCCCCCCCCCCCCCCCCCCTCTCTCTCTCTCTCTCTCGCTCTCTCTCCCTCTCTCTCACTCTCTTTTTCCCTCTCTCCCTCTCTCTCTCTCTCTCTGCTCTCTCTCGCTCTCTCTCTTTCCTCTCTTTCTTTTTTTCTCTCTCTCTTCTCTCTCTCTCTCTCTCTCTCTCTCTCTTCCCTCTCTCTCTCTCTCTCCTCGCCCTCTCTATTAAAACTCTCATTCTTTACTCTTCTCTCTCTCTCTCTCTCTCTTTTCCCCCCCCCCCCCTCTCTCTCTCTCTCTCTCTCAACCCGCTCTTCTCCCTCTCTCTCTCTCTCTCTCTCTCTCTTTCTCTCTCTCTCTCTCTCTCTCTCACTCTCGCTCTCTCTCCCTCTTTCTCTCTATTAATACTAATAAGCTCTCTGTTAGTGTGCAATAGCCCCAGGTGACTATTTTCCAAGGCGTTCACACACAGAAAGATAACAGTCACGAGTATTTGTTTAAACTTTAATTAAAACAAAAACAAATTACAAAAAAATCCAAAATCAAACAAAAACCTATCACATAAAAACATAGCACCGTACTCAAATGTCCAATCAAGAAATCCACCTACAACACAAAATGGCTGAGTCACTTCAAAAGAAAAACGGTCGTTTGAAGAAGTGAGTTTTCAAGAGTCTTATGAAGCTGTATACAAAACCGTATTTGCGCGTCTCTGGTGGAATATGAAAACCGAGCCGTGAAACGTCAATTTATATTTGTGCGTGTAACATTGTTAATGTATGATAACTGTACACGAACACGAATATAAATGTACGGTTCGTAGGTCAGAACTGATGGTTGGCGACTGGCTGTACGCGACTCTGCCGCTCCTGTTGGCCGAACTGTAGGCGACGTCTGATTACCAGGGATCGCTCGATGACGTACCGCAAGTTGTATCACATGTTGTGGTGTCATATGTTGTGGTATCACATGTTGTCGCGTCACATGTTGACGTATGATATGTTGGCGTCGGATCAATATCAATCGTTGACATCGGATAACCCGACGATGAGAACTGGTTGGTTGTCGGGGAGAAGTCCGATGATGGCTGTGTTCGGGGCACATAGCTTTTGGCTAATCCAGTTGAGTAGTTTACCCTACCGGGTGCCAGGCCACTCACGACCGGGCTTTGCTACAACAGAAACAATAATATTACCGTACCGTAAACACGTTATACCACATACACGCACGCACACACGGACGCACACACACACACACACCACACACTCACACACTCACACACTCACACACTCCACACTCACACCCACATATATGCACACACACGCACGCGCGCGCACACACACACACACGCGCCCGCACACACACACACACACACACACGCATATGCACACACATACACACATCCCCCACCCCCACACTCTCTCTCTCTCTCTCTCTCTCTATATATATATATATATATATATATATATATATATATATATATATATATAAATCATTACCAGGGGGTTTTTATCAGATAATGAAGTAACGACGTGTATATGTATTTATTTCTGCATATGTAGTCAGTATTAAATAACCATTACTATTTGATCAATGTAAGGCAACGTTCCGCAAACCTTGGCCCGCATACAGTGTCATACAGTGTCATACAGTGTCATACAGTGTCATACAGTGTCCAACTGGCCGCGATATGGGCGCTGAGGATAGGACGTAGCAAGAACAACAACAACATTGGTTATGTTCTGTCATATAATAATGTTGTTGCTGGGGAATGCAGAGATTCTGTTTCAGCTTAGCATTCTAACTCTCGTTTTGATCACGCTCAATTCAGTGATTAGAAATGCTTATGGAGGAATGTCATGTTGCGACCGATAATTTTCTACAACACATTTCCTAATTCTGCTGCAGTGATCGATCTGCCGATCCTGCTATCGACCTGCCGATCCTGCTATCGATCTGCCGATCCTGCTATCGATCTGCCGATCCTGCTATCGAACTGTCGATCCTGCTGTTTTCTTGCTAGTTCATTTATCACTTTGAAATGACAATGCTATAGTTTGCAGGAAACATATATATTATAATACTTTGAAAGAAGAATGTCTCATTATAAAAAGACAACCTCTTGCTTTTATGGCTAACGAATGTGCATATCTTACATTGTCTGAGAAAGCGCGCGTCCAGAAATCGTTGCTTAGGACTGCCAGAATAATCAAATACAGAGTACCTTCGATTATTCGCTGGAAGATTTACTTGGGACTTGCGATCTTTCTGCTCTCCAGGAAGGCAGTAGAAATATGTCCAGTTTGTAAAACAAACACAACGTCACCAGATTCCTAAGTAATACTAATTTTCACACGCAAACACATTTCCTGCGAAACTATTGGTCCCCGCTTTAAAAGGTTTGCGGAACACACATAACTGCACATGTGTCTTTGTTTACAGAGCAATGCCTAAACACGTGCTTCGGTTTTCCTTATGGACTTACTGCGTTAAGAGCTTGCGGTAAAGGCTGTGGACGTGACATTGCACAGCACATACACATCACTGTACTGAACACAGTGAGTGGGACGGATAGAGCAATCATCACGATCCCTGGAGTCCGCAGTGGAGTGTTGTTGGTGCTGTAACATAAAGTGTTGATAGAGCAACCATCACGATCCCTGGAGTCCGCAGTGGAGTTTTGTTGGTGCTGTAAAATAAAGTGTTGATAGAGCAATCATCACGATCCCTGGAGTCCGCAGTGGAGTTTTGTTGGTGCTGTAAAATAAAGTGTTGATAGAGCAATCATCACGATCCCTGGAGTCCGCAGTGGAGTTTTGTTGATGCTGTAAAATAAAGTGTTGATAGAGCAATCATCACGATCCCTGGAGTCCGCAGTGGAGTTTTGTTGATGCTGTAAAATAAAGTGTTGTTAGAGCAATCATCACGATCCCTGGAGTCCGCAGGGGAGATTTGTTGATGCTATAAAATAAAGTGTTGATAGAGCAATCATCACGATCCCTGGAGTCCGCAGTGGAGTTTTGTTGATGCTGTAAAATAAAGTGTTGATAGAGCAATCATCACGATCCCTGGAGTCCGCAGTGGAGTTTTGTTGATGCTGTAAAATAAAGTGTTGATAGAGCAATCATCACGATCCCTGGAGTCCGCAGGGGAGATTTGTTGATGCTATAAAATAAAGTGTTGATAGAGCAATCATCACGATCCCTGGAGTCCGCAGTGGAGTTTTGTTGATGCTGTAAAATAAAGTGTTGATAGAGCAATCATCACGATCCCTGGAGTCCGCAGTGGAGTTTTGTTGATGCTGTAAAATAAAGTGTTGATAGAGCAATCATCACGATCCCTGGAGTCCGCAGTGGAGTTTTGTTGATGCTGTAAAATAAAGTGTTGATAGAGCAATCATCACGATCCCTGGAGTCCGCAGTGGAGATTTGTTGATGCTATAAAATAAAGTGTTGATAGAGCAACCATCACGATCCCTGGAGTCCGCAGTGGAGTTTTGTTGATGCTGTAAAATAAAGTGTTGATAGAGCAACATCACGATCCCTGGAGTCCGCAGTGGAGATTTGTTGATGCTATAAAATAAAGTGTTGATAGAGCAACCATCACGATCCCTGGAGTCCGCAGTGGAGTTTTGTTGATGCTGTAAAATAAAGTGTTGATAGAGCAACCATCACGATCCCTGGAGTCCGCAGTGGAGTTTTGTTGATGCTGTAAAATAAAGTGTTGATAGAGCAACCATCACGATCCCTGGAGTCCGCAGTGGAGTTTGTTGGTGCTGTAAAATAAAGTGTTGATAGAGCAACCATCACGATCCCTGGAGTCCGCAGTGGAGTTTTGTTGGTGCTGTAAAATAAAGTGTTGATAGAGCAATCATCACGATCCCTGGAGTCCGCAGTGGAGTTTTGTTGGTGCTGTAACATAAAGTGTTGATAGAGCAATCATCACGATCCCTGGAGTCCGCAGTGGAGTGTTGTTGGTGCTGTAAAATAAAGTGTTGATAGAGCAACCATCACGATCCCTGGAGTCCGCAGTGGAGTTTTGTTGGTGCTGTAAAATAAAGTGTTGATAGAGCAACCATCACGATCCCTGGAGTCCGCAGTGGAGTTTTGTTGGTGCTGTAAAATAAAGTGTTGTTAGAGCAATCATCACGATCCCTGGAGTCCGCAGTGGAGATTTGTTGATGCTATAAAATAAAGTGTTGATAGAGCAATCATCACGATCCCTGGAGTCCGCAGTGGAGTTTTGTTGATGCTGTAAAATAAAGTGTTGATAGAGCAATCATCACGATCCCTGGAGTCCGCAGTGGAGTTTTGTTGATGCTGTAAAATAAAGTGTTGATAGAGCAATCATCACGATCCCTGGAGTCCGCAGTGGAGTTTTGTTGATGCTGTAAAATAAAGTGTTGATAGAGCAACCATCACGATCCCTGGAGTCCGCAGTGGAGTTTTGTTGATGCTGTAAAATAAAGTGTTGATAGAGCAATCATCACGATCCCTGGAGTCCGCAGTGGAGATTTGTTGATGCTATAAAATAAAGTGTTGATAGAGCAACCATCACGATCCCTGGAGTCCGCAGTGGAGTTTTGTTGATGCTGTAAAATAAAGTGTTGATAGAGCAATCATCACGATCCCTGGAGTCCGCAGTGGAGATTTGTTGATGCTATAAAATAAAGTGTTGATAGAGCAACCATCACGATCCCTGGAGTCCGCAGTGGAGTTTTGTTGATGCTGTAAAATAAAGTGTTGATAGAGCAACCATCACGATCCCTGGAGTCCGCAGTGGAGATTTGTTGATGCTGTAAAATAAAGTGTTGATAGAGCAACCATCACGATCCCTGGAGTCCGCAGTGGAGTTTTGTTGGTGCTGTAAAATAAAGTGTTGATAGAGCAACCATCACGATCCCTGGAGTCCGCAGTGGAGTTTTGTTGATGCTGTAACATAAAGTGTTGATAGAGCAATCATCACGATCCCTGGAGTCCGCAGTGGAGTTTTGTTGATGCTGTAAAATAAAGTGTTGTTAGAGCAATCATCACGATCCCTGGAGTCCGCAGTGGAGTTTTGTTGGTGCTGTAAAATAAAGTGTTGATAGAGCAACCATCACGATCCCTGGAGTCCGCAGTGGAGTTTTGTTGATGCTGTAAAATAAAGTGTTGATAGAGCAACCATCACGATCCCTGGAGTCCGCAGTGGAGATTTGTTGGTGCTGTAAAATAAAGTGTTGATAGAGCAACCATCACGATCCCTGGAGTCCGCAGTGGAGTTTTGTTGGTGCTGTAAAATAAAGTGTTGATAGAGCAATCATCACGATCCCTGGAGTCCGCAGTGGAGTTTTGTTGGTGCTGTAAAATAAAGTGTTGATAGAGCAATCATCACGATCCCTGGAGTCCGCAGTGGAGTTTTGTTGGTGCTGTAAAATAAAGTGTTGATAGAGCAATCATCACGATCCCTGGAGTCCGCAGTGGAGTTTTGTTGGTGCTGTAAAATAAAGTGTTGATAGAGCAATCATCACGATCCCTGGAGTCCGCAGTGGAGTTTTGTTGGTGCTGTAAAATAAAGTGTTGATAGAGCAACCATCACGATCCCTGGAGTCCGCAGTGGAGATTTGTTGATGCTGTAAAATAAAGTGTTGATAGAGCAATCATCACGATCCCTGGAGTCCGCAGTGGAGTTTTGTTGGTGCTGTAAAATAAAGTGTTGATAGAGCAATCATCACGATCCCTGGAGTCCGCAGTGGAGTTTTGTTGCTGCTATAAAATAAAGTGTTGATAGAGCAATCATCACGATCCCTGGAGTCCGCAGTGGAGTTTTGTTGGTGCTGTAAAATAAAGTGTTGTTAGAGCAATCATCACGATCCCTGGAGTCCGCAGTGGAGTTTTGTTGGTGCTGTAAAATAAAGTGTTGTTAGAGCAATCATCACGATCCCTGGAGTCCGCAGTGGAGTTTTGTTGATGCTGTAAAATAAAGTGTTGATAGAGCAATCATCACGATCCCTGGAGTCCGCAGTGGAGATTTGTTGATGCTGTAAAATAAAGTGTTGATAGAGCAATCATCACGATCCCTGGAGTCCGCAGTGGAGATTTGTTGATGCTGTAAAATAAAGTGTTGATAGAGCAATCATCACGATCCCTGGAGTCCGCAGTGGAGTTTTGTTGGTGCTGTAAAATAAAGTGTTGATAGAGCAATCATCACGATCCCTGGAGTCCGCAGGGAGATTTGTTGATGCTGTAAAATAAAGTGTTGATAGAGCAATCATCACGATCCCTGGAGTCCGCAGTGGAGTTTTGTTGGTGCTGTAAAATAAAGTGTTGATAGAGCAATCATCACGATCCCTGGAGTCCGCAGTGGAGTTTTGTTGGTGCTGTAAAATAAAGTGTTGATAGAGCAATCATCACGATCCCTGGAGTCCGCAGTGGAGTTTTGTTGATGCTGTAAAATAAAGTGTTGATAGAGCAATCATCACGATCCCTGGAGTCCGCAGTGGAGTTTTGTTGGTGCTGTAAAATAAAGTGTTGTTAGAGCAATCATCACGATCCCTGGAGTCCGCAGTGGAGTTTTGTTGGTGCTGTAAAATAAAGTGTTGATAGAGCAATCATCACGATCCCTGGAGTCCGCAGTGGAGTTTTGTTGATGCTGTAAAATAAAGTGTTGATAGAGCAATCATCACGATCCCTGGAGTCCGCAGTGGAGATTTGTTGATGCTGTAAAATAAAGTGTTGATAGAGCAATCATCACGATCCCTGGAGTCCGCAGGGGAGATTTGTTGATGCTGTAAAATAAAGTGTTGATAGAGCAATCATCACGATCCCTGGAGTCCGCAGTGGAGTTTTGTTGGTGCTGTAAAATAAAGTGTTGATAGAGCAATCATCACGATCCCTGGAGTCCGCAGTGGAGTTTTGTTGGTGCTGTAAAATAAAGTGTTGTTAGAGCAATCATCACGATCCCTGGAGTCCGCAGTGGAGTTTTGTTGGTGCTGTAAAATAAAGTGTTGATAGAGCAACCATCACGATCCCTGGAGTCCGCAGTGGAGTGTTGTTGGTGCTGTAACATAAAGTGTTGATAGAGCAATCATCACGATCCCTGGAGTCCGCAGTGGAGTTTTGTTGATGCTGTAAAATAAAGTGTTGATAGAGCAATCATCACGATCCCTGGAGTCCGCAGTGGAGTTTTGTTGATGCTGTAAAATAAAATGTTGATAGAGCAATCATCACGATCCCTGGAGTCCGCAGTGGAGTTTTGTTGATGCTGTAAAATAAAGTGTTGATAGAGCAATCATCACGATCCCTGGAGTCCGCAGTGGAGTTTTGTTGGTGCTGTAAAATAAAGTGTTGATAGAGCAATCATCACGATCCCTGGAGTCCGCAGTGGAGTTTTGTTGGTGCTGTAAAATAAAGTGTTGATAGAGCAATCATCACGATCCCTGGAGTCCGCAGTGGAGTTTTGTTGGTGCTGTAAAATAAAGTGTTGATAGAGCAACCATCACGATCCCTGGAGTCCGCAGTGGAGTTTTGTTGATGCTGTAAAATAAAGTGTTGATAGAGCAATCATCACGATCCCTGGAGTCCGCAGTGGAGTTTTGTTGATGCTGTAAAATAAAATTTTGATAGAGCAATCATCACGATCCCTGGAGTCCGCAGTGGAGTTTTGTTGATGCTGTAAAATAAAGTGTTGATAGAGCAATCATCACGATCCCTGGAGTCCGCAGTGGAGTTTTGTTGATGCTGTAAAATAAAGTGTTGATAGAGCAATCATCACGATCCCTGGAGTCCGCAGTGGAGTTTTGTTGATGCTGTAAAATAAAGTGTTGATAGAGCAATCATCACGATCCCTGGAGTCCGCAGTGGAGTTTTGTTGATGCTGTAAAATAAAGTGTTGATAGAGCAATCATCACGATCCCTGGAGTCCGCAGTGGAGTTTTGTTGGTGCTGTAAAATAAAGTGTTGATAGAGCAATCATCACGATCCCTGGAGTCCGCAGTGGAGTTTTGTTGGTGCTGTAAAATAAAGTGTTGATAGAGCAATCATCACGATCCCTGGAGTCCGCAGTGGAGTTTTGTTGATGCTGTAAAATAAAGTGTTGATAGAGCAATCATCACGATCCCTGGAGTCCGCAGTGGAGTTTTGTTGTGCTGTAAAATAAAGTGTTGATAGAGCAATCATCACGATCCCTGGAGTCCGCAGTGGAGTTTTGTTGGTGCTGTAAAATAAAGTGTTGTTAGAGCAATCATCACGATCCCTGGAGTCCGCAGTGGAGTTTTGTTGGTGCTGTAAAATAAAGTGTTGATAGAGCAATCATCACGATCCCTGGAGTCCGCAGTGGAGTTTTGTTGATGCTGTAAAATAAAGTGTTGATAGAGCAACCATCACGATCCCTGGAGTCCGCAGTGGAGTTTTGTTGGTGCTGTAAAATAAAGTGTTGATAGAGCAATCATCACGATCCCTGGAGTCCGCAGTGGAGTTTTGTTGGTGCTGTAAAATAAAGTGTTGATTAGAGCAATCATCACGATCCCTGGAGTCCGCAGTGGAGTGTTGTTGGTGCTGTAACATAAAGTGTTGATAGAGCAATCATCACGATCCCTGGAGTCCGCAGTGGAGTTTTGTTGGTGCTGTAAAATAAAGTGTTGATAGAGCAATCATCACGATCCCTGGAGTCCGCAGTGGAGTTTTGTTGGTGCTGTAAAATAAAATGTTGATAGAGCAATCATCACGATCCCTGGAGTCCGCAGTGGAGTTTTGTTGATGCTGTAAAATAAAATGTTGATAGAGCAATCATCACGATCCCTGGAGTCCGCAGTGGAGTTTTGTTGATGCTGTAAAATAAAGTGTTGATAGAGCAATCATCACGATCCCTGGAGTCCGCAGTGGAGTTTTGTTGGTGCTGTAAAATAAAGTGTTGATAGAGCAATCATCACGATCCCTGGAGTCCGCAGTGGAGTTTTGTTGGTGCTGTAAAATAAAGTGTTGATAGAGCAATCATCACGATCCCTGGAGTCCGCAGTGGAGTTTTGTTGATGCTGTAAAATAAAGTGTTGATAGAGCAATCATCACGATCCCTGGAGTCCGCAGTGGAGTTTTGTTGATGCTGTAAAATAAAGTGTTGATAGAGCAATCATCACGATCCCTGGAGTCCGCAGTGGAGTTTTGTTGGTGCTGTAAAATAAAGTGTTGATAGAGCAATCATCACGATCCCTGGAGTCCGCAGTGGAGTTTTGTTGGTGCTGTAAAATAAAGTGTTGATAGAGCAACCATCACGATCCCTGGAGTCCGCAGTGGAGTTTTGTTGATGCTGTAAAATAAAGTGTTGATAGAGCAACCATCACGATCCCTGGAGTCCGCAGTGGAGATTTGTTGATGCTGTAAAATAAAGTGTTGATAGAGCAATCATCACGATCCCTGGAGTCCGCAGTGGAGATTTGTTGATGCTGTAAAATAAAGTGTTGATAGAGCAATCATCACGATCCCTGGAGTCCGCAGTGGAGATTTGTTGATGCTGTAAAATAAAGTGTTGATAGAGCAATCATCACGATCCCTGGAGTCCGCAGTGGAGATTTGTTGATGCTGTAAAATAAAATGTTGATAGAGCAATCATCACGATCCCTGGAGTCCGCAGTGGAGATTTGTTGATGCTGTAAAATAAAGTGTTGATAGAGCAATCATCACGATCCCTGGAGTCCGCAGTGGAGATTTTTTTGATGCTGTAAAATAAAATGTTGATAGAGCAATCATCACGATCCCTGGAGTCCGCAGTGGAGTTTTGTTGGTGCTGTAAAATAAAGTGTTGATAGAGCAATCATCACGATCCCTGGAGTCCGCAGTGGAGATTTGTTGATGCTGTAAAATAAAGTGTTGATAGAGCAATCATCACGATCCCTGGAGTCCGCAGTGGAGTTTTGTTGATGCTGTAAAATAAAGTGTTGATAGAGCAATCATCACGATCCCTGGAGTCCGCAGTGGAGTTTTGTTGGTGCTGTAAAATAAAGTGTTGATAGAGCAATCATCACGATCCCTGGAGTCCGCAGTGGAGTTTTGTTGATGCTGTAAAATAAAATGTTGATAGAGCAATCATCACGATCCCTGGAGTCCGCAGTGGAGTTTTGTTGATGCTGTAAAATAAAGTGTTGATAGAGCAATCATCACGATCCCTGGAGTCCGCAGTGGAGATTTGTTGATGCTGTAAAATAAATGTTGATAGAGCAATCATCACGATCCCTGGAGTCCGCAGTGGAGATTTGTTGATGCTGTAAAATAAAGTGTTGATAGAGCAATCATCACGATCCCTGGAGTCCGCAGTGGAGTTTTGTTGATGCTGTAAAATAAAGTGTTGATAGAGCAACCATCACGATCCCTGGAGTCCGCAGTGGAGTTTTGTTGGTGCTGTAAAATAAAGTGTTGATAGAGCAACCATCACGATCCCTGGAGTCCGCAGTGGAGTTTTGTTGATGCTGTAAAATAAAGTGTTGATAGAGCAACCATCACGATCCCTGGAGTCCGCAGTGGAGTTTTGTTGGTGCTGTAAAATAAAGTGTTGATAGAGCAATCATCACGATCCCTGGAGTCCGCAGTGGAGATTTGTTGATGCTGTAAAATAAAGTGTTGATAGAGCAATCATCACGATCCCTGGAGTCCGCAGTGGAGTTTGTTGATGCTATAAAATAAAGTGTTGATAGAGCAACCATCACGATCCCTGGAGTCCGCAGTGGAGTTTTGTTGGTGCTGTAAAATAAAGTGTTGATAGAGCAATCATCACGATCCCTGGAGTCCGCAGTGGAGTTTTGTTGATGCTATAAAATAAAGTGTTGATAGAGCAATCATCACGATCCCTGGAGTCCGCAGTGGAGTTTTGTTGATGCTGTAAAATAAAGTGTTGATAGAGCAATCATCACGATCCCTGGAGTCCGCAGTGGAGTTTTGTTGGTGCTGTAAAATAAAGTGTTGATAGAGCAATCATCACGATCCCTGGAGTCCGCAGTGGAGTTTTGTTGATGCTGTAAAATAAAGTGTTGATAGAGCAATCATCACGATCCCTGGAGTCCGCAGTGGAGTTTTGTTGATGCTGTAAAATAAAGTGTTGATAGAGCAATCATCACGATCCCTGGAGTCCGCAGTGGAGTTTTGTTGATGCTATAAAATAAAGTGTTGATAGAGCAATCATCACGATCCCTGGAGTCCGCAGTGGAGTTTTGTTGATGCTGTAAAATAAAGTGTTGATAGAGCAATCATCACGATCCCTGGAGTCCGCAGTGGAGATTTGTTGATGCTATAAAATAAAGTGTTGATAGAGCAACCATCACGATCCCTGGAGTCCGCAGTGGAGTTTTGTTGATGCTGTAAAATAAAGTGTTGATAGAGCAATCATCACGATCCCTGGAGTCCGCAGTGGAGATTTGTTGATGCTATAAAATAAAGTGTTGATAGAGCAATCATCACGATCCCTGGAGTCCGCAGTGGAGATTTGTTGATGCTATAAAATAAAGTGTTGATAGAGCAACATCACGATCCCTGGAGTCCGCAGTGGAGTTTTGTTGATGCTGTAAAATAAAGTGTTGATAGAGCAATCATCACGATCCCTGGAGTCCGCAGTGGAGATTTGTTGATGCTATAAAATAAAGTGTTGATAGAGCAACCATCACGATCCCTGGAGTCCGCAGTGGAGTTTTGTTGATGCTGTAAAATAAAGTGTTGATAGAGCAATCATCACGATCCCTGGAGTCCGCAGTGGAGTTTTGTTGATGCTGTAAAATAAAGTGTTGATAGAGCAATCATCACGATCCCTGGAGTCCGCAGTGGAGTTTTGTTGATGCTGTAAAATAAAGTGTTGATAGAGCAATCATCACGATCCCTGGAGTCCGCAGTGGAGTTTTGTTGATGCTATAAAATAAAGTGTTGATAGAGCAACCATCACGATCCCTGGAGTCCGCAGTGGAGTTTTGTTGGTGCTGTAAAATAAAGTGTTGATAGAGCAACCATCACGATCCCTGGAGTCCGCAGTGGAGTTTTGTTGATGCTGTAAAATAAAGTGTTGATAGAGCAATCATCACGATCCCTGGAGTCCGCAGTGGAGTTTTGTTGGTGCTGTAACATAAAGTGTTGATAGAGCAACCATCACGATCCCTGGAGTCCGCAGTGGAGATTTGTTGATGCTGTAAAATAAAGTGTTGATAGAGCAATCATCACGATCCCTGGAGTCCGCAGTGGAGTTTTGTTGATGCTGTAAAATAAAGTGTTGCTTTACGAATCATAGTCATGCAAATTGGAGAGTGTGCATTACATTGTGTTCGTGTCACCACTCTGTAAGTTCGTCCACAGCAATGTTCTGTTGGTCGTGTGCACAGTTGTATCATTTAGTAATATAACCGTCATTGAATTCCGTGTTCATGACATTAAGAACAGGTAGCTTGCTTATAATTGTAAATGAACACTTAGTTATGTGTATCTTATGTAAACTGTAAATAATTACTTGGCATGTGTGGTTATGTTTGTGTTTGTGTGCGTGCGTGTGTGCGTGCGTGCGTGCGTGCGTGCATGCATTACTGCTTGAGAACGTTGTTGTGTGTACACGTGTGTGCAGTGCGCGTGACCATATGTATGTGCGTGTGTACGTGCATGTGTGTATGAATGTATAAAAGGGTGCGTATGCATGTGTGTTTGCATGTGTAAATGTGTCAGCCCCTGTGTGTACCTGCTTCGTCCTCTGCCCGCGGAGAAGTTTCTCATTGTCTCGTCGTCTCTCTGATCAGCATTCACTACTAAGATGATGCCCGTAATGAATAATAAGATTCCAATGACGATCGCGCACCCAAAGCCAATCAGTGGTTTTCGTCGCGTTGTCTGGCGGTCTAAACACGATGTATCACTGTTAATATTTCTGTTCTAAAATTTTGCCCACATCGGTGCAGATGCAGCGATGACGGCCTTTTAAAAAGTAAATTGAACACGCACTATTTTGACCTATCTTACAAATAGCTTACAGTTATACATTTTACTATTTGTTAAATATTTTATTTTTAGTTTTGCACTTGTTAGATAATTACTTAGACTATGTATAATATCTGTACTAAAATTATTAATTTTAATTATTTATTTATTTAATATTATTACTTTACAATATTGTTTTATTATTAATTAATTAAATGCGTTTATATATTTATTTATCTATTTTATTTTAATAGTTTATATTATATCAATATATGTGTATTATGTCGAATGTTTATATTAACTACCGTCGTGCGAATTATTGTATTGTACAGCACCATATAATAGTATTGTATAAATATGGTGCTATATAAATCAATAAACATTTACATTTTAATTTATATACATGTATACTAATCTAAGCACTGCAAATACAATAGTTACTCAAACCCACATACACTCGCGCATGCAAACGGAAATGAAATTACCTGCGTTTATTAAAGCAATTACTGCTAAGATGATCTAAATGCATATTCAAATATCAAAACTGAATAATGTCCAATAAATACTGTATTTGCCAATAGTTACTGGCATTTTATGGATGATGTGAGTCTGTGTGCAAACCGCTGGTAAATGATT
Source organism: Ridgeia piscesae (assembly GCA_025642075.2). NCBI lineage: Eukaryota > Metazoa > Annelida > Polychaeta > Sabellida > Siboglinidae > Ridgeia > Ridgeia piscesae. The sequence goes on from JAODUO010001563.1 coordinate 172,640, forward strand.
GTGTTGACGCGATTCATTTTAGGCTTGCTATAATTTGGGTGATCACTGGTGTAGCCCAGTGACGTGTATGCATGTTCGCATGCTCAGGGTGTGCAAACGATATGTCGCGGGATTGGCCCTATCTCGATACGGCGACTAGCGAATTGAGAAGAACATACGTCCTGCGTGTACACTGGACTGGTAATATCACGATATACTCTTTTAAGTAAATGCCTTTCCGCGTAATATGATGTGTTTTAATTCAATATAAGTTATTCTTAAACGGAATTATGGGACTGTCTGCGTATTGTAGACCTGTCGTCCTTTTGTTTCCCTTTAATAACTGCATTTTCAGTGGAAATGTACAATTCATGCCTCCTTGGTTATTGATAAATAAATAAGCGCCACATTACTATATATTTGTTAAGGAGTCTTGTGCTATATTAGGCATGGCAGCAGTATGCGACGTCTACACTGGCTGCACGTTACTACGTTTGCATGTCATCGTAGACAAACGGTTAACCATTTAACTGGGTTGAGTCACTGCGTTTTGACACCAGCCCTCTGCTTCGGCTTCGGCTTCCATAGACACGATCGCAGACAGCGTGTTTGTTTTTGTAGATGATGTTTTGTGCCCCCCCACACACACACGGTACACACACACACACACACACACGGTACACACACACAACACACACACACACACACACACACACACACACACACACACACACACACACACACACACGGTACACACACACACACACACACACACACACACACACACACAACACACACACACACACACACACACACACACACACACACACAACACACACACACAAACACACACACACACACACACACACACACACACACACACACACACACACACACACACACACACACACACACACACACACACACACACACACACACACACACACACACACACACACACACACACACACACACACACACACACACACACACACACACACACACACACACACACACACACACACACACACACACACACACACACACACACACACACACACACACACACACACACACACACACACACACACACACACACACACACACACACACACACACACACACACACACACACACACACACACACACACACACACACACACACACACACACACACACACACACACACACACACACACACACACACACACACACACACACACACACACACACACACATGACCATCCTCTCTGGACCTGGTATGCCACATGTCTTGTTCTGGCACGTCTCTCGCAAAACCGTAGCCCTCTTTTTGGGAGGAGCGAGTGATTCATACAATTGTCTTTTACCTCCACGGTTGGCGCACCATAGCATGTAAACATTCGGTGATCTTATAGGACGTTTCATGTTTACTAACACGTGACGTCACTTTCGCACATGCGCATTGCACTGGTTGGCAAAACACGTCGAGCTGCCAACCAGCCAAACCAACAAAGGCTGGTTGTAACGCTGCAATTATGAATTGCCAATATTCGTTGTACGTTAATTCTTGAGATGTCAGCGCGAGAGATTGGTATTAAATGAAACTAGGGTACGGTGATGGCGCTGACAAGTTGCCAGATCCCTATTTTATGCAAGACAGCTGGCAAAATGATCCCGAATCTAACGTTCGCCGGCGATATTGACAATTAAATTAGCCGTTACAATTACGCCAGGAATGTTCAGTCGAGCTTCGATGAAGGCATACAATTAACTAGACGCTTACATTCAAGTGTAAAATATATATTCAATATCGAAATATCCTGTAAGGCCTAATTTACTGGTTCCGGGTCCAGGTCCCGGCCTAGTAATGCAGTGTGTCTGCCAGCTACGCATACGCCAGTCGGTACTGACAGTGACAGCTCGCACCAGCCAGCCAGCCACCAGTCCTACACGCGACCAGTATAACAAAGGTCAAAGTCTGTTTTGCAGTAAATTATGTTTATGTAGCTGCCACCAGTACTCATGACTAGTAACGTTTTGTGCTAATAATTAAAACGGTTCAAAACTTGAAATGTCATCCACAAACTCGGTCGTTGTTGATTGGAGACGGAGCCGAATGTTTGCGCTTGATCGCATTCAGCCAAAGTTGTCGTCGTTTCTCTTCCTTGGGAATGCGGTGAAATGACAACGAACTATCCACACATCGACTAGTACACCCCGCGACAACACACGACATCACCAGAATTGTTTATTCGCACTACTGTAAAGCGTAAACACAAGGTAAAGGGCCGCCAACTTCTCTCTTCTGCCAACCAGTCGCCGCAGACGACCACGTGACTCGGCATGTGACGTCACTGTGAAACGTCCTATAGTCTAGGTACATTAAGCTATAGAGGCTGTCACGCGTACTCGAATACGCTCGCTGGTTGCTTATTATTTTTATATTACGATATAAACATCACAACTATGTCTAACCTATATCCCGGCGACTCAGGGATGTTAGTTTTTATTTCGTCAGTGCTCTTTATCCCCGTGGTTTACCAGCAACAACATAGATCTATATCATTTACATTTGTTACATTTGTGAACGTTCATTCAGTGACAGTGAGCACGCGAGTGTGAATTAGGTCACCTACCGTGCAACGGTTTAGTGGCTTGCATATCGTCGGATAACGGGGAATAGTTTACGTGGACTCTGAAGGCCGTTTAAATTCTTCCTTGCTTGTTGGCGCACCGTCTCGTACTAACAAAATCTGTTGTCGAAACGCACAGCTCACTTATATATTGTCGTAAACAGATAACCGGACCCGGATCTCCGATGAATGTGCCGCTGTCGACTCGCATGATTACAACACAGTTAGGACAGCCAGAGATGGAAAAAAAATCGACTATTCGAGGCTATGACGTCAAAAACCCATATACCTATATTTAGCACACGCATTAAGAAATTACCACAATTATTGATTTGGGTCGCGTGCTTAGGGAGGAGTCATTCTCGCATGGACAAAGGAAGGTGTAATTAGTTGGGTCTTCATAGAGAAACGATTTATAAAAAAGAAAAACAGAAAACAACAACACAGCTAAATTACGAAACACGTGTATAACAACATCGCAAATTGTCATAAAAATAGAAGTGTCAATATTTTATTTGCCGATTTTCAACAAACCTACATACAAAAGTTGTACAAATAAACATCTATGTTCGTTTTGCCATTACACCGAAACCATCGACCAAAATATTATAGTATCCTCCAATCCTTCTGTGTATATTCCTTTTCAGATCAGATGACATTTGAACTACTATATATTTGTATACAGTCTAAATGCTTGAAACTAATTGGCGTATGAGTCTATGAGATAATACACACTTGAGTATGCGTTTAAGACCTACATCTGAAATCATAGGACAATGAAATATTCTAAACCAAACCTGCAAATCGTCGGGCATCTTGGCGCTGTTGGAGTCCGTTGAGTGAGACACGTACTGCCTACGTCGTCAGCTTGCCGAAGTGAGGACACTGCTTGGTCGACCGGCAACAACGGAAGCATACACGGCAGATAGATCGACATTTCACAGGTGCAAAGAGGTGTCCTTTGTACTTCGCTCGTTTCTCTTATTTGTTCACCAACCTGACCGAGTGTCGGGGCGATGTGTTGCTAACAGACTGATTAATGTGAGAATTACAATATTTGTGGAAACATGGTTTTCTTTTGCATTACTATGTACTTTGTTATTCACCAGGCTACTCGGAATCTGAATTACGGCCCAGTCATGCAAAGCCAGTGTTATCAGTCAATGTCTGTTTCCTGTTTTGATGTTTCGCAGTCTGGTTTGGTGTTTACCAATCGGCCCATGCATGGTCCTATTTAAACTGATGTTTGGCGGCAAATCAGCCTCACTTGCTTCAGCAGCAGCTCTACTCAGTTAATCGATATCCATTGAAAGCGGTGTTATTATTTTACCCGGGTATCTTTAAGCTCCCACCCACCCTCCCTTTATTGACTGGTTTACTTATGTTTGTAGTTCGATTATTGTATAATTAATGTATTGTGTAGATGTTAGTTAGTAGGTAGACTGCAGATAGTTAGTAGGTAGTCTGACTTGTAGATCAGGGAGTTTGTGTATCATGTAAACTATTAATTAATTACACGACATAATAGAGAGAGAAGCAATATTGGTTTTACTATGCAAAATATAGGGGAGAGCTGAACAAAACGGACAACATAACAAAATGTACCACAATGTCATTAAATCAACCGTTGCATGTCTATTTAGGTTGACGGTCATTATACGTATTAATATGACTTGTGGCTTGGCTGACGATGCCTCAGAATAGGGCTCGCTAATCCCGTCTGCACGGCGCCTTATAATTGTGACGTTATTTTGCCACTGTTCATTCAGTCATTCATTAGTTCAGCCCCGAACGAGTTATGCAATCTTTCGCATGCCACTGCAGAAAACTCCATTGTAAGTTCCATAGATGTTTACCCAAGACCAACTCAACTAGAAGGTGGACACTAGTACGCAGGTAAATTATTATTTTAACATAATTTGTGAATTGCAGTAATTTCGACTTTGAATACGCTTACGAACAACGATAGGGAACGTGTCTTGTTAAATATCGCAGAAAACAGACCAGAAACCGCCTGCCCTACATTGCTATTATAATGTATGTAGTGGAAATCGGACAGGGCCTATTTATAAGTCGGGATAAAATACCTGGCAAACAATTATGATAATTATATCCAATGTCCAGTCAAATGGAGTCACTTATCGGAATCGGATAGTTGCCTGGCGAGTTAATTTTACCCCGATCTACAATATAATTATGTTCCTAAGACGTTCATAGATGCGATTATCCTTTTTTTGAAAAACCAACGTATTTTCAAAGGGAAAGATGAATGTCGCCGGCAATAAACGACAATAATAATACGCACATCACACGCGCACAAACCAACCAAACACACATACAAACGCGCGCGCGCCCACACCAATGAGCGCACGTGCATACGAACACAGACATGCACACAAGTTGTTTCATGCATATTTGGTCTTCCATCGCGAAAACGACAATGACATAACCGAACTTGGCTAGTCTCCCTACACGACGAGCATGACTGTGACGTGTACACTCACTATTGTATCAGAACGTTTGGCCAGGCGTCTCAGTAAATATAATCAACTCGCGACGTTGAGCATATATGTGTGGGTGATATGATACAAATTAACGTGGCTGTCCTATACCAAAATAATAATGCTAACACCTATATGTGACTTGTTTGCCACTACCGTGTGATAGCCCGCCCGAATGAATGGACCGCAAATCTGGTTTTGGGATCAGAACACGCCCAGGTCAAAGGTTGGTGGAAATGTTTCAATAAAACATAATATAATAATCACACCATGTGCGCCAAGTGGACGTTATAACTATGCATTTGGAGCAACTGTAGTAAAATCAACCCCATGTAGCGGTAATCCGGCCGAATCCCTGTTAGTGTCGAATCTGGTCATCTGGTACAAAATATCTTATATCTAAATGTTCGGAGTAATGGAATACCGTTAACTCGAACCCACCACCACACGTATATATATATATATATATATATATATATATATGGGGTATATGTCAGTTGTGAAGCATAATATCATAATATGCAATACACTCACATTATTAAAGATATATTTTGTTGTCTAATCCAATGTAATAGTCAGTGTTTTTCAAATGTATTCTTCTACTCTTGCAGGAATGGTATTCGAATATAGCAAACCATGCAGCCAACAGACCGTGTGATTTGCGCTAGTTGCAACGACAGATACAATCGACCCGGACATTGTTGGCGAATGGCTCGGAAATTGTATACCAGTTCTTGACCATAAAAGGTTCTTATGTCCTGACGACAGTAAAGTCAACCCTTCTGCATACATTGTCAGGAAAATAGGCTGTACGTTTTGCCTACAACATTGGAAAACCACGCTGTTAACGAATCGCCATATACTGGAATGCAAACCATTTTTTTATCAGAAATTATAGACATTACAAATGGATTCAAGAGTTGACAGATTTTATTCGACGATGACGTCGCCAGTATTATTACGAATATTACTGTATTTTAAAAGAATGTACCAATGTCACTTTAGTGTGCGAAGTAAAGATTTTATTATTATTATTATTATTATTAGATTTATATGGAGATGGCAACAGCGATGATATTACAAATCCGTCTCACTGTAGAAGTATAAGGATTTTTATGGCGTTGCGTTATGCAACTATTCATCTCTCTGAGAGCAAATCATATGCATTTCATCAGCAATGATACGCTGGCGAAGAATTATCTACTCCAAAGATATAAGTGGGTTGAGACTTCGCTTTACCTATCCGTGTAACTCTAACACAATCTGTCTTCACCTATGCCGGTGTTTGGTGACACTGTCGAGGAATCACGAGTTAGACGTACGTCTGTCTTGTGCACTGTGCACTTATAATATCATTGTTTTGTATGAAAGAAAAAACACGTAAGAATAGTAAATAGATATATTGCGTGATACCCGCGAAAGCTTACGTGGTTGGGTCATATTGCTAACTTGTTTTTACATTGTAACTGTCTTCCACAGAAAATAATGTTTACAGTTTATGTGAACGTTGCGTGACTGGAATTTTGTTTTAATGAACCACACACAGTAAGGTCGTGCCGGTGACATAAATAACGATCTGGCGCTATAAGCGTGTCTTCCTTTTTACAGAGCTCTTTGTCATCCGGGGACACCATCCTCTGACTTGCGATGTGCATTTTTTCATATTACTGGAACTGCTACTATTTTCATGTAGACATGAAAAGGTTTATTATCCCAATTTTTATTTTCGTCCCAGTGTAGTTACGACATCATATTTTTGTCGGGTAAGAGCGGGCCTGGCTGTTCTTAGCACATGACGACTATTTGAATAGAACCACCAATGATGGTGAATTTCTACACAAATACTGTCACGGTGAACTTTGAGGGATAGTTATTCTGTTGAGTAGTGTCTTTGATGTGTATAAAATAAGACACCTGCATACCATTGACATTAGCCAAACGAAATAGCCATATCAAAGTTCATCGTGACATTATGTTAACTGTGTTTAAAAAACAGTTCTTTGCCAATTTGTGCGCAAGCTACTTTTGGTTACATTGCATACACAACTAATTCACACACACGCACACATGCACGCACACACGCACGCACGCACGCACACACACGCACACACGCACACCACACACACACACACACACACACACACACACACACACACACACACACACATATTGAGGTGTTACGTCACGAATAATATCAAGATGAAACAACAGCTACGACGTGCCAGAGTTCCACTCGACTTTGCGACCACAAACACACGCAAGCACGCACACACACGCACACACAAACACACGCATACCACACACAAACACACACATACACACATAAATATATATATATATATATATATATATATATATATATATATATATATATATATATATATATATATATAAGCTTTATTTGTATATTTATATCACAATAATACTAATAAAATCATAGTAGTAATAAATAAATAAAATAAATAAGAAATGTGTATTAAACCTTAATGATTAAAAACATGATTTTTATTATATATATATATAATATATATATATATATATATATAATATATATATAATAGTTAAGATAATTATATGATAAGTGTCGTCACGTGAACAATATATCCACTTCTCACAGAACTGTAGGCTTTACAATCTCCGTTGTATCAGACCATCCGACAAGTCGACCCAGTACGCGTAGCCCACTCGCTCCACGGTACGTGTCCGTGTCATGTGATGTGCATTAATGTGGCTTATGTACGAGTGGATGAGTTGAGTGAGCCGTCGAACGACGCTTCTCTTCCCGAATCAATTATGCACCATTTGACGATGACATATGCAAAGGTGGTCATAGCTCCCGGCGCAGGTTCAACATTCTTCCGCTGCGTTCTCTTGTCCTAGAGTTGTTGACGCCGTGCCAGTTCAAAGTTGTGCAGACAAGTCACGTCGACACAGAGAGCGGCTTGTTGCAGATGGAACATGACTTCAGTGTTCACTTCAGGACGCCTTCGTAGCGTTTTCGTTGCCCACCTCGAGAACGTCTGTCAGTCTTCAATTGGCCATAGAAGAGAGCCTTTGGTATGCGGTCACCCGTCATGTGGACCAAGTGACCTGACCACCGTACTTGTGTATGTTTTACGTACTTTGAAGTAACAACACATAAAACCCGTTACTTTCCTGGAGCTACTGTGTTCACTAGTGCGGAACGAAGAAGGCAGCCGGGATCGACCCGACCAACCCTCCCCTTACACTACGGACCCTTTACACTTAGCCAAGTGGTCAGGTAACGTAAGAGCTCAGTGCGGCCGTCACGACACGGTCCGACACCTACTACTACTACTACTACTACTACTACTACTAGTAGTAGTAGTAGTAGTAGCAGCAGCAGCAGCAGCAGCAGCAGCAGCAGTAGCAGCAGCAGCAGCATGTTGTTCTTCTTCTTTTTGAATACATTTTCATTCATTCGTTAGTTCTTTCGTTCGTTCATTCGTTCGTTCGTTAAATCAGCCAGCCAGCAATTTAGTCAGTCAGTCAGTCAGTCAGCCAGCCAGCCAGCCAGCCAGCCAGCCAGCCAGTCAGTCAGTCAGTCAGTCAGTCAGTCAGTCAGTCAGTCAGTCAGTCAGTCAGTCTTGTCGACTTGTTCTCTCTGTTCAGTCAGGGTTACGAAGTCGGAATAATCTGCGTTGGGGACGTAGTGTAGCATCCACTGTGAGACGGCGTGACTCACTGTGTCAGTCGCGCAATGGCAGACGACTCGAAGGTCAGTTCTAAGTGTTATGCAGGTAGCACAGGTAGTACTAGATGCACGATTTTAATGCGTAAGTATCAAGTAAGTTCAATGAACACTGCAGTGACGGAGTGAGTGTTGACACGCACGATTTGTTTAACGGTCAACTATGACATACACGTAGTGCACACAGGATCCCTCTGTTTGGTCAACTGTGGGCATATTGTTTAGGCAGGTTCATATATGTTATGGTATTTACTATATTCTTCATCGTCAAACTTGCCAGTTTACACAAGTGACGTAATCATCCTAAATATAATTACCATATTTTAAACATCACCTTCAAAATATTGTTTCATCTTAGCTCACTGACCTGTCCATCTGTGTGACCTGTCCATTATATTTATCGATAGAAAAACTGTATAACCATTTTCTTCCATGTTTTATAATAATCGTTTAATTAATATTTTGAGATGTTTCCCTGCTTTCTATACCACCCCCACTCCCGTACATAACATGAAAGCCATTAATACTGAGAGTTGTTGGTTGCGCTAGCCTCAGCGCTGTGTTCGTCTCCTATTTATCACCGACGTGCTAAGTAATATATAACATTGGCTCTTTGTTAGACGTGTAGTGCTCCAAAAAAGCACACATTCCAACGCCAGGTAGACAACTGCTGCGGTTTCGTCGGTTAATGTTCGCTGTACTTTGTTCAATTTTAAACTCACACACCTTTTACCTAGACAAGAAAAGTAATTATATTTGTTACGCATTTTGGTTCAGGACAGCAAATTTTGAGCAAAAACATAACTATGCATTGAATAGTGCTGTGTTGATCAACCAAAACGCTTAGACAGTTGTAAAGAATTAGTGAAAAGAACGAATGCCACTAAATGCAAATGACAGTCCACACGACCAATTCTAGCAAACAAAACACGTGAGGGGAAATGTGCGTTACTAGCCAATGTAACGAACGAATGTATGTACTTGCGTTTGTGCGTGCGTGCATGTATGTGTAAACACTTCCAAAGTATCAACTTTTACAGAGACACAGAGGAGGGTACAGCGAACATTTAATAATTTCGTCAGATACAAAACGACAACCACCTCCACTACCACCATAGTTAACCTGTGTGCTAGTGATTATATATATATATATATATATATATATATATATATGCGTGCATGCATGCATGCGTGTGTGTATGTGCGTGTGTGCGTGCGTGTATGTATGTGTGCGCGTGTGTGTTTGTTATTCGAGAGTCCATGCTGAGCGCTTGAGATGCGAAATCTTCGACTCTTCTTTCCACCGTGTGTGACGAATATCTGCTACCGCGTCCGTCACGCTTCGACGAGTTTCTACAATGCGTATCGCACTCACTACGAAGTACTTTGTCCGGATGTGACGCCATCGACGCCACCTTTCGTGGCTGTGCTGTAAACAGTAAAGGCTAAAA
>JAODUO010001564.1:0-7500 GCA_025642075.2 Ridgeia piscesae
GTTTTTTTGAATCTTTAATAAAATTATACGCATTTCACAAACAATAATTTTTATTAAAATTGTTACAGCATTTTGCAAACACATGAATTTATGATTGTCATGATGTGTCTTGATAACATATACACCCACATACCCAATATACTGTATAAAATACATTAAAACCCCAATTCAATATTCTCATGTGAATTGCACAATGTCCTTATTACACATCTATTTATTATTCAGACTATATTATAAATTGCATGGCAGCACGCATATCTAAATAACATTATTTACATAAATTAAACAAATTGTATTAACATTTTAAAATGGAAATTAAATAATTATATTAAAAGGATGCACACATCATGTAACATCCTGTCAAAAAGAAAATAAGTTTGTAACAAAGATTTACGTTACGAATTCGAAGATAGAATGAATTTTTTATTTAATATGTGTCATTGTGTGGCCATACAAGTATAATTGCTCTGTTTAGGTTTGAATTGCAAAATAATGTTTCGATACCTGTTGAACTACATATTACTTACCTACTACCTACTTTGGTCGAACGAACGAGTCTGCACGCAAATCGCACGTTGACAACAGACCGATATTCCCAACATTGTCATTGACAGATGTCTTCGTCAGTCATTGACATAGCTCATGCAGGCATCCGTCAGCACGGTCGAGCAACCCAGCTTTCTCCAGACAACATACAAATTCGATGTGCGTCGACATTGGGACGCAGTATCCACACAAACACCATGCCACATTCACATTGTTCCCAAAATCAAACATCCTCGATTCCATACAAATTGCGATCTTTTCTCGCCGACTCTCGGCGGGGTTTAATTGACGCCTCGCACCTCGGCTCGCACGCTGGGTTAAGCAAGAATTAATGGCTTTAAGTGTGTCACTTGTGCTATAGATGCTTCTCTCACTTGTGCTACAAATGCTTCCTCTGTCGGATCCATTTTCTACTGTGATTTATCCAAGACCACTAGCAAATAGCGTAGCTCCTCGCTAACGTAAAACACTTCCGACATTTGTAAAAAAAAAAAATAGTCCGGACTGACCTTCCTTTCGGTAGGCCCGCCCCTTGAAGCCTGTCAAAATCTGCTCTCGGGAAGTGTCACGTTTCGAATTTTTTCATTGGTTAAAAATCGTAATAATATAATTTCACCTTTTTATTACGAATGCAAACAAATATTATTTGTTGACACATAGGACCCCTTTCGTGTATAATAAGGTACCATATCTTTGTTTTTGCGCAGAAATGTCTAATAACGAAGAAAACCGAAAGAAACAAAATTTTTACATGGGCTAGATAGGAGGTAATCAAACCACTCGGCTTGGAATAAAGATGGCGATACGCAGTGTTCTATGACGACGATTTAGGCACTGAAAATATTTTTTTCCCAGTTTGTCTGATAAGTGAATATGCTTCTTTCACCATTAATGTATACTTATATAGTATACATTTAGGTATATGGAATGTTACAGCTGTGTTTCAGTTCCCCTTTAAGTTGCATTCCAAATCACCGGACCTTTACATAGCAAACTGTTTGAGGATCTGGTAGTATAACTAATGAAAGGACGTATTTGTGATATTTGACTGGTCTGATAGATGTGTATATTGTGGAGAAATGTGAACATATCGCATAACAAGTGTGGTAGACTCCCATGGACAAAATTATACATACATTTTCCAACTTCAAGTTCGTATATATCATGCAATTTTAATAAGTGAAGGCATATAAAAAGGGCGCGGGGGTGTTCCATGTAATTTCTTTTCAGTATGGAACGAGTGATTTTCTTTTGTATAATGAATAGTTTAGTAAAATTGGATTTATATGTGGATCCCCACAAAATGATTCCGTATGTCAAGTATGGGTAAACTAGAGTGTAATAGATTATTTTAAGGGATGAAATAGGAAGAAAGTAGATAATTCTACTGCTTGCATATAGAGCACTGGTTAGTTTATTTTTGCATGAATTTATGTGTTACTGCCAGATAAGTCTTTCATCTATAAGAAGACCAAGACATTTTACACATGTTATACGCTGTATTACTATGTTAGACATTATTATAGCAAATACATCATTCTGGGGGAGTAGTATAATAGGGTCCGATCAACGCATGGTGAGCGTAGCGGGGTGGAATTCCACCGGTGGAAGTTCAATGTCAAGATCAAATGGCGCCCCTAGCGGATAGTTGATGCACTGATGGCGCACCTATCAGACATGTAACGAACTAGCACTGTCCAAATTCTTGCGTCTTATTAAAAAAATAGTCAAATGGGGTCAGGGGTCATGTTGCGTCCCCTAGCGGATATGTGGTGAACTACAAAACGTCGAGGTTATCATTCGTTCTCCGACATCGACATGGCTAACGTTATGCTGAACCACCGAGAGCACCACTGCTACTACAACCCTGTCGGCATGCAAGACATAATTGACTAGGACGACAAGACAACCAGTCATCCGATCGAATGGGTCCCATCTCGATTCGGTGCAGCGGCGGATCGGGAGATTGTCGACGTCGACACCTTGGAGCAGAACGGGATAAACGGCAACACGGCCTTCGTCGTCAGAGGGCTCATTATCGTGAAGGTACGCACTGATATCTCCTTCTACTATATCGGATGTGCGTATTGCAAGAAGCGAATGATTGTCGACGACCACGGCAATCATCGGTTCGAAAGACATGCATGCCTGGGCGGCAAGACTTACTTCCTTGGCAGAGTATGCTTCGTCTAGTCGGCCATGGTTCGTTCTATATGGTTGACCTTATTCGACCAGTGTATGGCCGGTCTATTAGACGTCGATGCAACATACTATTCTCTTATGCACGAAAGCATGCAGATGTCCAAGCTGAACACTTTGGTAGGGCACGCGTGTCTCTCACCATTAAGAAAAGTAAACGAAACGGCTACACCAACTACAACATCACTCACCTAGAGGTTCTGCATTAGACTGCATGTGTGCCTGCTGTTTCAGGCCGAACTCAAACCGACGACGAAGCGTCGACTTGTGCACGTTCTACATCCCCTGTTTTAAGTTCGTCGTACTCTACTACCGATGTCACAAATGAGTCGTCCCATGGCGCATGTACTACTACTACTACTACTACTACTACTACTACTACTACTTACTACTACTACTTCTTCTGCGTGTAAGGCAAACACTACCATTGACTATCCTATTAACGAAATGATGAAGACGCTTGCACGTCACATTGCATGCGGTGTCGCTGAGCTTTGGAAACTACGCTGCAACGGTAGCGAGATAGACCACCCTAGTCAACTCCAACATGATTGTCTCTTGCCTGATATCTTAATTGACATGCACTTTGACGAGGCTGTGGATACATTTAACTCCACTGCAGTAATTAGAGACTGGTTGACCCTTTTACTCGAGGTAGATCTTATACAATCCGACGTGGCACCCCAACAGTTGGATGCCATCAAGAGTTGGTTGGAGGAGTTTCCTTCAGGGCGATGGCGAAATAATGTTAAACGTATAGTACTTGCCGCTTTGGGGATGACCTGTAAATACATGTGTTGTGTTCTGCTTTAATAAAAAATGTGCAAATGTTATTGGTTGACCGTGTTCTCTCTCAGTATAAGAATCATTATAAAAACCGTCTATCCTGATCCCAACACCGTTTCATCGCATTAAAGAGGTAGTGTTTCCATATGTTTACTAAGTTAGCGTTTAACTTGTTGTTAAGTATCAGTAGTCGTATTCTAAGTTTTGCTAAGTCAGTGAGGTAATTTCGTAACATTGTTACCGTCTCAACGAAAGTAGAGAGCAATGTTTCAACAAATAACTTAGTATTTTTCTGTTTCGATATGATAACCTTGTCTTGTTTTCGTATTTTACTAAGTCGTCATGGTAAACACCTAAGATTGGTCAGCCCAACGCGATAACGTGTAGTAAATTTTGAATATTCTAACGTTTCGCTGCAACAGGTTTGTCACTGTCGTGTTTTACTAAACAACTTGGTACTTTCGTAACTTTCTATTCGAAAACTGCGGTGCTTTCGATCATAAAACGACATAATCAATGGTTTATCTTAAATCATAGAATATTTTCATAACAAAATGTTGGGTTGTGACGACACTACTTTGAAAGCGCACAATTCTAACACAACATTTGATGCGAGCGCCATCTCGCTGACAAAACAAACTTTAATTAGGATTAGACACACTTCGACCACAGCAATAACCTAATTTTAGTGTTTTGATGCGATAACCTTGTCATAATTTCGTATTTTACTAAGACAATACTGTCCTTTCATACCGTTTACCAATTCAACGAGATGAATACAGCAGTCTTTTCACAAGTGTTACCAAGTTAGTGTGATAACTTCGTATCTCCTGTTAGTTTTTTACTTCGGAAAACCTATTACATTTTGTTTTATTTTACGACATGATTGTAGCAAAATCTCAATATTCGTTCGTTTCGGCCTGACATCCTTTTCACATTATCGTATTTTAGTAAGTTTTACTAAGTCAGCAAGGCAATCAGACGTTTCCTACCACGTGCAAACCACAACTTCCGTATTTGTTGCAACACGGCGGCTTCGACCACAATTGTGATGCGATAACTTTGTCAAGTTTTCATATTTTACTAAGTCGGTGTGCTAACCTCGTTCCATTTCGTAACGTTTCATCGCGTTAGACAGGTGTTTTCACAAATTTAACGTGACATTTCGACGTGATAAACTTGGCATGTTTCTATATTTCACTAAGTCGGTGTGCCAACTTTGTACCATTTCACAACTTTTCAGCGTTTCACCGTGATGGTTTTGTCACTTTGACGTATATTTCTAAGTCATCTTGGTACTTTCACATCCTTCTGTGGGAAAACTTTGGCAGTTTCTACCATATAACGAGAACCTTGGGGATTTTTCTTACGACATACATCATTTTCCTAATCAATTAAAAAAATCTAACAAAATGTTGGGTTGTACTGTCACTTCTTTAAAAACTGGTGCCATCTATTCAGGTTGTAGGTTATCAATCAGCGTTGCCCGTACAATACCCAGTTAAATCAACGTCAGAGCGGATTTCTTTCACAACACCGTCTATAGTCTTTACTATAACTGTTCCATTAAAGGTCCAACAGTCGTTCATTTTTCTTGACTTCTTCAGTTGTCTCGTCTTCTTGGCCATCGCCGTCCGTCGACGCGTCAGGTCTTCGTTAACGTTCACCGTCAGTCCGTCGCTGCTATATCACAAGCGGCGTCTCGCACAAATTACCACACCGCGCACGTGGCTCGTAGCTAATTTGAAGATCGCTGCCTGTGGTCGTGTTTGCACATCTGCACTTGGCATACGCCGTCCGAGCCGATTACTTGTCACTGCGTTGGCCCTCAAAATGGGAGGTGTGACTCCCATTGTTTGGTTGACAATGGAGAGCTACTTGCTGGTGATATCTTCCTCCTTATCTGTCTCGGGGATTCCGAAGAATCGTAGATTTATCTATTCTACGTGAATATTACTCGAGTTGGTCAAGATCAGCCCTAACTGAGGACAGTCTTCCCTCTACAGCAGCAATGTACTCATCTTTCTTATCCAACCGTTCGTTTAGCTGAGAGATTTGTTCAGTTAATGTGTCCAGCTTGTCTATTAGGGCCTTTGGGTTTAGCACACTGCATAACTTTTCGACAACCGCTTCGGTGTTCCACAAACCTGACCAATAGGGCGTCATCTTTTGGTCCTATTTCGGTGGTGTCGGAAGCGCTGTGTCCTCTCCGTTTAGTCGGCATGATGGGGCCTAATTACACGAAGAAATGGGGAAACCCGGGTAAAACGGGAACTCGGTAATTAAATCCTATATGCAAAGAATGTGCTGCAACAAAGCTTTTTGTCCAACGCTATGGGATCTGCTGCAATCAACCAACTGCATCAATTCTTCAGCGACGGCTTTAGATCACTTTGAGTAAATTTTTTTTGACGATCCATCTAAATTTGCTAGTAACACTTTCATATCATTCAATCGTGAGGAAAAGTTTTATGTTTCCACTTTTTTTATATTCATAAAACGAGTACCTTGGTGGTTTTTCTTACAACATAGAATATTAACAAATAAGTTTAAGACTTCATTTCGCGTTCTCAGAGATCGAGATATATTTCCAATAGTAATTATCTTAGATAAACTATTACCCTGTTCTTTAACTACCAACCCTTCCCAGTGTGATTATTGACACAACTAAAATATATACATTTACACATAGTGGTAGCACTGTAAGAAAACTCTATTGACATAAAGTATTAGCATATTCATCATAATCGCAAAAATGTATTACGTGTAACTGAACATAACAATGGCGCATTCAACACAATTTTATATGCACATAAAATACAACATTTTATATATACACATGATGACAGCATTATCAAAAAATATGAATCATCTTAAAAAGTTAGCACAGCCAACAGAACCATACGTACACAATTATTACGAATACCGGAACATATAGGTTGCCAAAAAATAAAATAAGAAATGCTGATATCACCAGATTCAGGTTGTAGGTTATCAATCAGCGTTGCCCGTACAATACCCAGTTAAATCAACGTCAGAGCGGATTTCTTTCACAACACCGTCTATAGTCTTTACTATAACTGTTCCATTAAAGGTCCAACAGTCGTTCATTTTTCTTGACTTCTTCAGTTGTCTCGTCTTCTTGGCCATCGCCGTCCGTCGACGCGTCAGGTCTTCGTTAACGTTCACCGTCAGTCCGTCGCTGCTATATCACAAGCGGCGTCTCGCACAAATTACCACACCGCGCACGTGGCTCGTAGCTAATTTGAAGATCGCTGCCTGTGGTCGTGTTTGCACGTCTGCACTTGGCATACGCCGTCCGAGCCGATTACTTGTCACTGCGTTGGCCCTCAAAATGGGAGGTGTGACTCCCATTGTTTGGTTGACAATGGAGAGCTACTTGCTGGTGATATCTTCCTCCTTATCTGTCTCGGGGATTCCGAAGAATCGTAGATTTATCTATTCTACGTGAATATTACTCGAGTTGGTCAAGATCAGCCCTAACTGAGGACAGTCTTCCCTCTACAGCAGCAATGTACTCATATTTCTTATCCAACCGTTCGTTTAGCTGAGAGATTTGTTCAGTTAATGTGTCCAGCTTGTCTATTAGGGCCTTTGGGTTTAGCACACTGCATAACTTTTCGACAACCGCTTCGGTGTTCCACAAACCTGACCAATAGGGCGTCATCTTTTGGTCCTATTTCGGTGGTGTCGGAAGCGCTGTGTCCTCTCCGTTTAGTCGGCATGATGGGGCCTAATTACACGAAGAAAGTAGGGGAAACCCGGGTAAAACGGGATACTCGGGTAATATGGGAAATCGCTATATGCAAAGAATAGTGCTGCAACAAAGCGTATTTTCGCTTCCAACTAGCGTAGTGGGATCTGCTGACAATACAAACCAACTGGCATGCAATTCTTCGCGCGGATTGAAACAATCGTTAGTAATGCTTAGCTTTGACCCCTTGCTAA
>JAODUO010001564.1:12500-35000 GCA_025642075.2 Ridgeia piscesae
CAAATAACGGACAATAGGGAAAATTATCACCTACGCATATATGTTATCAATCAAAGCACATTTCTGGGCTTCTTCACATGGTGAAAGCTGCTCTTTAGTCTTTGGGAAAATGCTTGTTATAAAGTTATATTTGGTCCTTAGTAAGCCATTAGGAATAGTGATACTCGTTCGACAGCACTTAACTACCCCAACATTTTAACAAAACTCTTATTTTTTCTTTTCTGTATTTATAACTGGGCACAGCAACAGAGACACATTTTGGATATCATTAAAAATAGTACTTGATTAGTCAAGGTGGATTAAGAGGTATATAAACGGAATTATTATCGCATAAAGGTAGCAAAAATCTTTAAAAAGAGACTAAATCAGCTTTGGTGGATAGGTAAGAATGTAAAGATGTCTTTAACTGACGGCGGAATTTACCAATATTTTCAACTGATATCAACTAGAAGTAAGCATATTCTAAACAGTAGGCGCACCCACAGCAAAACCCTAGTCCCAATACTAGTATTGACTTTACGAACAAAAAGTAAATCAGAACTAGATGGTCGAAGCTGAACAGGCTTTCTTACATGAGTAAGCAAAAAATGTACATACGACGGCTGCTTACAGGAAAGTGCCTGGTAAGTAATGATACAGATCATTAAGATGATACGATATCGGACACGAAGCCAATGCAAACATTTTAGAAGCGGACTTAGAATGAGTAAAACATGGATACATAGTCACAATCCATGCTAAGCAGTTTTGAACACGTTGTAGTTTTGTAATATCTTTAAAAGTAATATTATAAACAAGCGAATTGCAATAGTCTAATCTGCTAGCTACTAGTGCAGTTGCAATAGTGTTTTGCAATAGAAAGAGGCAAATAGGACGAATACGCCGCAAATCACAAACGTGTTCGATAAATTTGAGAAATGTCTTCTCTAAAATGAAATTTATCTTCAAAAATGACTCCTAAAATTCGAGTTAATACTGCAGGCATAACATGCTGATTAAGCAGATATATTACATAAAATGCATTATGTTCTGAACTAACTTGTGTTTTAGTTCTCAACATTTGCTATGTATTGTGAGCAAAAGAAGTCTTCATGAAAGGCAACATTGATTCTTTGCTGGAATCACGTATGGCGAATATGTGTCTAAATGTGTAATTACCATCGTTCAAGAATGGTGCATATAGAAATAATTAAAGATCAGTGAATATAGCTGCATTATAATTGCTCTTGTGACTTCCAGAATTGCGTAGTGCGTTTTACTATCGTTCTAGAATGGCGCATATACAAGTAATTAAAGATAAGTGTATGTAGCTGCATTATACTTGCTCTTGTGACTTCCATAATTGATTTTGGCAATGCAAAGCTCTTTGACATATCAGACCGTCTGCTGCACCGACTGGTGAGAGTGCAACGGTCAGTTGCTCGTTTTGCTCGACGAGATGACTGGCGTTCGATATTTGCGGTTTGATGACACCTACACTAGCTCCTAGTGAGGCAGCGCAGTACAAATTACTTGTTTTTGTAAACACTTCAATTTGTGGAGGATCACCAGTGTATCTTGGCTCATTACGTTATTGGCACACCCCAAGCCACACCCTACGCTCTGGCGACAGTTTTCTACTCGACGTTCTACGGGTTCACATCGAATGATAATTATAGTCTACGGGGTGGCAAAGCTATTTTACCAAAACAGAATAATACGAGGAAATGTTTTCGCGGCGCCAATTAGATACTGGTTTTAACAACGACACCGAGGTTTATGTGCTGAGTTGAACAAGTGAGGGATCTTAAGGCAAGGCATTTGCATATACATTTCTGGAGCACCGATTTCAAATATTTTACATTTGACTTTATACGACATTCATATCTGCCAGTTTTAAAGATGGCGGCTGTCAACATTAATGTTTGTATATCTTACGAAATATGTAATCTAGCAATATATCATTATATACATATACGACGTACACACACATACACACTCACACACACACACACACACACACACACATATATATATATATATATATATATATATATATATATATATAACGTAGTTATGTTTCATATACATACTTTTTCACTGTCAGCACTAGTGCTTCGGAAATGGAAATAGTAAAGCCTGAACCAAATATGCTGAGAAACGGACCAGTGACGAGAACGTCTCCCGGATTTTCGGCAGCCATTATGTACCTGCGAGTAGATGATTCACGATCAATCACACTGTTGACAGCTTAATATGCACTCATGTTTCAGATACACGCATATTCCCATACCTTTAATATAATTATAAACGATGTTACGAGAGGGCGGCATATGGACTATTGAATAGAATGAGCAAAACCATAAATATTATTAGATACAGTTACACTTTTTTAGTTGAGGCAACTTACACCGACTTCCATAGCAAGCCACGCTATATATATCTTAAACATCTCTGGTTATGCACTGAGTTGCACTTTTATATGCTTGGATAATAAATCTGAGAGCATTATAACACGTTTTACTTTGATCACCCAAAATTGAAATGAGAATATTTCACTGGCCTGGCGGCATATGGACTATTGAATAGAATGAGCAAAACCATAAATATTATTAGATACAGTTACACTTTTTTAGTTGAGGCAACTTACACCGACTTCCATAGCAAGCCACGCTATATATATCTTAAACATCTCTGGTTATGCACTGAGTTGCACTTTTATATGCTTGGATAATAAATCTGAGAGCATTATAACACGTTTTACTTTGATCACCCAAAATTGAAATGAGAATATTTCACTGGTGCGGCATATGGACTATTGAATAGAATGAGCAAAACCATAAATATTATTAGATACAGTTACACTTTTTTAGTTGAGGCAACTTACACCGACTTCCATAGCAAGCCACGCTATATATATCTTAAACATCTCTGGTTATGCACTGAGTTGCACTTTTATATGCTTGGATAATAAATCTGAGAGCATTATAACACGTTTTACTTTGATCACCCAAAATTGAAATGAGAATATTTCACTGGCCTGGCCCACCCCCACCCCCACCCCCACCCCCACCCCCACCCCCACCCCCACCCCCACCCCCACATACACACACGTATGTGTGTGTGACATACTATTGTATACATATATTATGTATATATATAGTATAAATATATACATTATTCTTAGTTAAATTATATATACATAATATATGTAAATATTACATTATATTATATATATATATATAATATATATATATATATATATATATATATATATATATATATATATATATATATATATATATAATAGCACACACGTTGATGCGGACGTGTGTGCATACATGCGTACGTATAAATAATTTTGCGACATACCATGGGAGAATTTTCGGTCTGTATAGTTTTCCCAATTTTATTCCAGGGAAAATTAGCGTGATTTTGTCGGGAACTGCCAAGTATTGCCAAATGATGAAGTTATTACTCTCGGAAGCTCTTATTTTCCATGGATCTTGAAACATTGAGGTCATATCTACAGCATCCGTCACGCCTGCCTGGAAGTGACGACATTCACTGTCATTTCACATAGTAGGAATTTCCCATTAACAATTATATTTGCATTTTGTTTCATTGATTTGTTTCAAATGTAAAATCGAGATGAAGTGTGTATTTATTTTATTTGCTTCACAAAACAAATTGAAATACAAACATATAGTGGTCGAAAGACATATTTTCCTCTTGCTGCCAGACGAGTAGTTAACAATTATTTGTGAAATTGCTCGATGCGACGAGGCCTCCGTCGCATTACATATATCGTATATCGAGATGCAAGATTGTAATAAGAATGCAGTTGGGACATTTAGTCACTAGAGGCAAATCCTTAGAAGCTTCAATCGAGTAGTTTATCTATTTAATCATAGGCCCCATAAACTCTTTGTCAATAAAACATGACAGCAAGTGTTTTTATGCGTATGTTCGAAGTAAACAGAAAAGTTCAGGATTAGGTCGATCCTCTAGAAGGTAGTGATGGAAACAAAATATCATAGGGATTCTTAATGGCAGAAAACCTAAATTAGTACTATAGTTCGGTGATTACCAGGGAAGATATTAGTGCATTACCAGTACCAGAGACTAACTTCGAAGGGAGAGAGTCAGACTATTTAGGACAACTAATTGTAACCCCAAAAATGGTAGCTAAGAAATATTAAGTGGAGTGGATGGGATTCCGCCCAAATTACTAGTGGAAATTGTAGAACAAATTAGCATAGCGCTTACAACAGTGTTCAATTTATCATTAGAGGAGGGTGTAGTTCCGTAGAATGGTAAGAAGCAAACATCTTACCATTTTTTTTAAAAGGCTCGAGAAACAAGTCAGAGAACTATAGACCAGTGAGTTTAACATCGATGATTTGCAAACTATTAGAAAGAGTAATTAAAAATCACTTGGTTGATTTTCTTGTTAAAAAGAAGTTGATAAATCCATCTCAACATGGGTTTCTAAAAGTGAGGTTATGCTTAAAAAATGTGTTATGTTTTTTGGAAGATATCACAAAGTGGATAGATGAGGGATCACCAGTATATATAATACACTTAGATTTAAAAAAACGCCTTTGACATAGTGCCACATCAAAGATCACATATCAGAGGCATAGGAAATGGTACGATTAACTAGATAGAAAAATGGCTTATTGATAGAAGACAATGAGTAGTAGTTGATGGAAAGGTTTAAAATTGGAAATCGGTTTTGAGTGTAGTACCGCAGGTATCAGTATTGGGACCTATTTTATTATGTCTATATATCAACGATTTGGATGATAATACAACAAGCAAGGTGTTGAAGTTTGCGGACGATACAAAAGTATTTAGAAAAAACTAAAGTGATGCAGATAGACTGCATTTACAAGATGATCTGAATAAGATGACCGAATGGTCTGAGAAGTGGCAAATGCTGTTGAATTTTGGTAAGGGTAAGTTCCTCCACACAGGACATGGGAATGAATACACACAATATACAATGGGTGGTACTGTAGTAAATACTACCGTAAAGGAGAATAACTTAGGGCTAACTATTAGTGCTGATATGAAGGTAGCAGAGCAGTGTCGAATTGCAGCATCGGTGAGAAACCAAATTCTTGGATTAATTAGGCGAAATATAGTGTACAAGGTAAAAGAACTAATAATACCGCTGTACAAAACTAATTTAGGCCTCATTTAGAAAATTGCATACAGGTATGGAGGTCATATCGCAAGAAGGACATTGATATGCTAAAAAGAGTACAAAGGAGAACAACCAAAATGATACCAAAACTCCGGAATATTAGTTATGAAATGCGTCTAAAAGAATGTGGTTTAACAACAGTAGACACCAGGAGATTGAGAGGAGATCAGATATAACTGTTTAAAATATTGAATGGGTATGACAATATTGACAGAAATATTTGTTTTCTCGGTTAATGAAGAGAGAAGGACTAGACGACATGGATTTACATTAGCAAAGAAGCATTGTAGATTAAATATGAGATTTTTTTAAATTTTCACAACGAATAATAAATGAATGGAATAGATTATCAGCTGATTGTGTAGTCCCTAGTAGTGTTAATATGCATAAAAATAAAATCGACATATACCTATGAAGGGCGGGGTACATTTATATAAATAAACCGGACTGTCGATAAGCCAAAGGGCTTGTGGAAATACTTCAAATAATTCGAAAAGGATTTATAGAGATCTGGGTTTGTCGAATACATTATATCATAATGTTCGCATTATTAAAATTGCAAACACTAATCACATTGTACAAAATCAACATCAGGTTGTTCTAGTTGGTTTTTGCTAAGATCATAATATAACCTTCGATAGCCTTATTGAAATTTCGGAATGGAGTCATTTTCAGTGCAATCCGTTTGCATTGGGTAGATATTTAATTTGTTGAGATACGACGTGAACTGCGACAGTGCCACGCTGACTGTAGTCAATTGTTAGGTTTTGTATTATTCCCAGGTCCCAGGGCTAGAGTTTTGACGTGGCATTAGGCGGCAAGTGATGTTATTTGTAGATTATATACTTTTAGAAGGGCAGGATAATGTTCAATGATCATCGGAAGCGAACAGTGAAACTGGCTGAAATTGTCGATATCCATTTCGTTGAGTACAACTATTCTTGAATGCAGTCATACTGTTAAAAACAGCAAGAGGTAACCCATGCTAATACACAACGCATATGTATAATTTTGGATATATTGTGCTATCGTTTTAAGACATAGTGCAAATTAGTTAATCCATGCTGCATTGGACGTGCGCGTAAGTCACCGACACTCACCGTGAACATGCCTTTGTTTGGTGCGCGACCTGCAATGACGTCACTATACTCGCCGATACGTTCAGTTATTTCATCTGCTCTCATGTACGTCGAAGCATCAACGAATGCCGTCTTTGTGAACTTGACCACGGCGGCATCTGAAATAGCACACCACAGGTGCTAACGCATCGAATAAGGCACACAAATGTCCACTTTCACAAATGTCGAAGTAAGGGTTATTGTTGATGTTGAATCCAGTGATTGTACACACATATTCACGCATTCACACGCATGCACCCGCCGTGTTTGTCTTCTTATTTTCGTTTCGTTTAACGTTTAACGATAACATAAAGAAATTATACTACACATATAAAGTTATAATGAATAACACTAATTAAATAAATGTATATATTATATAGGCTATCCATCAGTTTAGAGACGGAATTAGTCCAATTATACGAACTATTATTACACGTATTAATAGCCGATAGTAGTTGTACGATGACGATCAGCCGGTAAAAATAAGATCACCCACGGTGTTTTGGTAAGAAAGAGGACGTCTATTTTGTTTTCTTAGCTCTCCAGCGTCTCGTGGAGCAGATGGCGCCATTTGTCCGTAGTGGAAGACTGGCGACCACATCGGGCAACCTCCTCACCCACATAGCGAGGTAATTATGTACTATGTGCCCCCTTAGCGCATGATTACATGTAAAGGAGTACCAGTGGTCCATCGCATCTTAATGGAAACGTGGCTGGAGGCTTTCCGTTGTGTTGGCTCCATCTAGTGTAAAAGTGAGTAATGGCGACGTACGTCTAGGTTACCAGTACACAAATGGATACTTATACAACCAGTCTGCGCATCTTAATAGTAGCGCTACGTAGCTGTTACCTAGTTACGCCATCTTACCGTGGCGCTGTGTAACCCCAAATGAATAAAGTAATTAATAATTGATATAATCACACTGTAACAAACTAGCTCTGTGTCAGTGTTAGTATGGGCGAGTGTATAAAACAACAATGTGGTATAGACAGTCGCATGACTACCCTGTGACTACTCTTTATCTCAGAAACCAACGTGTTACTTTACTACATAATGTATTAATGTTTATAATTGCTTTTTGAACAACTTCTTCGCAATGGCAAACGCTTCAGGAGTATTAAAACCAGAAGAAATATATTATAATATTTTACTCACAGGGCCTTACCACATAACTGTCAATAATTTTTATATCGCTATGTAAAGTTATTTTACATTTTATGTGCCACTATGCTTTCTTTACTCAGTTTAGTTTTATGTCGCCATACCTATTTATTACTATTTATTTACTTTTAGCGAAAGATATATAACATTTAACCGTCAGCTCGCCTATCACTATTTCGTAAGTCTTAATTAGCGGAATATCACTTGCTATTTTCTGAAATGTCACCGAACCGCATTATAAATAAATAAGGCAGTTGCTAGTGTAATCTACAACTCACTCAAACAACATGAATGAATAAATTCTAGATTACTTTTGCTCAAAAGTTGGTAATGTTGCGCCGACAGCTGTTTTTAATGGTTCAATCCGTAACTAGTATTTATTTAAATCCATTAACGCACGCAGCGTGGCTGTAGGAAGTAAAGTAGAAAGGATATTGACCACTCCTAAACTAGATACTCAGCGGTTTTATTCATTAAAATGTATTACAAATTGTCATACGTGAAGTTGACTCCATGCACACGTATTAACAAACACGCATATACGCATATATCCACGCACACATACGCAGACAGACAGACAGACAGACAGACAGACAGACAGACAGACAGACAGACAGACAGACAACACACACACACACACACACACACACACACACACACACACACACACACACACACACACACACACACACACACACACACACACACACACACACACACACACACACACACACACACACACACACACACACACACACACACACACACACACACACACGGAACACATACACACGCAAACACACATTCAGGCACACGCACCCACGTTTTGTCTGCATATTATCTTCTAAATACTGATAACGAGACTGTTGTTAAACGTAATTCTAATAAAAAACATATTATTATTATGTTATTGTCAGAATTACTAATATAAATTGTCAGAAGTACAACAGAAGTACAGTCGGACAAACTGGCATGATTACATTCTTTATGTATAAGAATATTGAAATCATGGTTAATTATATACATGGTTTTGTGGTTTTATCGCATTTTGCGTTCCAACCAAGTTTATCACATGGAATTAGATCACACATGTCTACTTTTTGTATTCGTTGAACTAAGGATTTAAATAAATCGAAGAAACGTCGCGTTATTGTGTTAAGGGCAAAGAAGGCAACGGTTTCGTGTAATGCACCTACAAGAATTAACAAATAAGAGCCAAGGCCCAAGCGGTGCCTTACGCCGGTTTACAAGAAAATAGCGACAGCGATATGCCACACTGTCCCTCATACGGTTGTAACAACAGTACAGAGAAATATAGTATCAGTGAACTGTCTTTTTTTGTTATCGTTTGAATCAACCAGAGAACTGAAACAGTGGTCCAGTAGATTCGTCGGAATTGACAGTCGCTGAAACAATCACAGTATCAGTGTGGATGCCAGACGCCAAACTTTTCCACACATATCTTACATACAAATATATAGACTACGTTACAAACATAATTCATTTGTATTCCTCTAAAGAACAAAAACTTTACTTACTGCACGCGCCAAATAGTTTAATTACTTATAAATAGTATAATAATAATTATTAGCATCTCTGTGATATGCAGGAAATCATATCTCGTGTTATATCATAGTTTTGTTTTCATATAGCGCCACTTCCATTTTTGTTTGTGGTGCTTCACAACCTACTGCTATTAAAAATACACAGTAAGAATACTACCGAGAGGGAATTTTTTTAAATAAATAATAAACATAAATGTGTTTATATAATACTGAAATGACCTATTAGTCATAACAATAACATAAATTTCATAACAACGATAGTGATATGTATGGTTAATAGTAACTAATAGCTACAATGGTAAAACAATTAAAGTAATTACGGCTTAACAATAATTTTCACTCATCAAATACCCACATACATATGTTATTGTTTCAGTTATTTTAAAAAAAACATCGCTTAGGTAATATAAGCTTGCGTGTTCGCATCACATGCGGGACGTTTATATAAAAAATTTAAGACGACAACGTGACATCGTGACATAAATTTATAAATCATACTATGCTTCGGGCGATAACATGAGTGAGTCAACATGCTTTAGGCCTTAAATTCATTGTAACTTTCGTTTCTCTTGTGTCATCAGTTTATTGCTATACCTGCAGGACAAACCAAAACATTTTGTAATTGCCGAGAAATCGTGAGCATCCAAATATGTTTACAAGAGCTGGTTTTCGATTTGGTGCAATCTATGTCTGCGACATCCGTAGCGTGTGCTGACACGTCACTTTCGGCGCGCATTTTCACTAAATCACGAACGATAGGTCACCAAGTAAAAATACGACCCATTTGGATAATTATACAATTGTAAAGACTATGCTGTCGTTTTAGTGATATTAAACGTGTAAACCTGCTATCTCCCCTCACTCCCATAAAAATCGTTTGCTCCTCGCGTTTTTAACTAATTGTTGGAAAACGCGAAGCTATCCAGTATAGAATATACTATCCTAGTTCGTTGGTGGACATGTGCTAGTTCGTTTTGTAGAAATCAACAGCCAAATTGAGAACTATTTCGATTTTCGTAAGAAATACTATAGCATCGAAACGAGCAACACTTACTTGAACTTGGACATAGACCTGAACATGGAAATGTGTTGTATCGTCTCGTTTTCACGAGACTGACCTCTGACCCTCGTGCCTCGGTCGTTTCTGTTTAGTTTCCTAGTCTTCGCAAGTTATCATACAATTCGTTCTTATTTTACGGCATTTACTCTCGTGATGGGACGTCCCCGGACGTGTTATGCCACGGATTTATGGAACGACGTCGAAAAGCAAGCCCATGCGGCTGAGCTAACCTAGACCTAGAATGTGAACAGATACTGCGACGCCCCTGCGTGCGCCGAACTTCTTCTGAACAGGTTAGTACACTGTCTGTACTTTTCAAATTAGTTATAATCGGCCACGCATATTTATAATTAGTATGATGTTATGCTTGGAATAATAGTAAGCCTAATAATGTAAATGTATTATAAATTAAATTGAAATTATTACATTTATAATAATATTTCATTAATTAAACAAAAATACCAATAATGTATACATTACACACAAATACTAATACTTTATACATTAAACACAAATAATATGTATATAATCATGTATGCTAATATTATATTACTGTTATTAATACATCTTAATTTATTAATAACACTAATGTAATAACAACAAGACCATGATATTTGCATTTGGGAGGTGGTTGTTCATAGTTTTGCAGCATTTGCAAATACGTTAAAAGTTATATGTATTTATATTTTCAGGACTTGAGTTCTGTCATTACTCATAGAGTATGTAGCAAAGGTCTTTATCCCAGGTAGGCTTAAATTAATATTGTGGCACACATTACTCTGTCGATAAACCTTTTATAAAATTATACATACACTGTACAATCAACAAACACTACAGATATATGTCAGTTGTGAATCCAAGGGGATTATTGTGCCCTCATAATCGATTTCTTAATTTGCCCCTGCACATGGTAGTTTATTTGTGTGCATGTCGATTTTGTAGTAATGGGTATCCTTGTTAAATTGTAAATGGTTGAAATCGCATGTTCACGAACTAAAGTTAATGCAATTTCCTTAGAAATATTTGATTTTCTAGATACGAACAATATATATACACAGTATACACATAATATGTACATAACAAATAAAGTAACTATATTATGATACTTTATTTAAAACAAAAAACAGTAGGATGTAAAATAAAACAATTAAACTTACTTCATTGGTGTAATGTTTCGTAACTTTTCAACTCACAAAAACAGTGATTAAAGTAGTCAGGGTCCTCCCCAAGTGGCTGAGAGTTACATGTGCAATCCATATATTATGTTTACTCAGCTGTATTGACGTATACTTTTCTTTTGTACACTTAGTCCTCACATATTAGTTACAGTGGTTGAATAACAATTTTCCACATTAGTCGAGATGTTCTATTTAACACGTCAGAGTAAAGTATGACATGTGTGGCTTGTAAATTTTATAACGTGCATACACAACATTAGTGGTACTGACTTTTGCCAAATGTGTCGTCACATATAAAATATCATACGTGTCAGAGCAATATTAATTGTTACTTTGTCTCTTGTATAGGTAGATGCGGATGTGCAGCAAAATGTCAGGAAGCTGGTATGTATTACCATCAAAGACAGGGAGCTCGCACAATGTCATCGATATCCAAGCCGATGTAATTCACGGAAGAATGCCAAACCTGTCTTACAATGTCAAGAGAGGTTGACCGAAGGCTCATGCCATATTTGCCAGACCATGGCACCCACCGTTCCATCATCAACAATAAAGCTACTCAGGCATCACCATATTCGCATGTCAAGCATCCTGCATTGTACATTGGTCACCAGTCAGTCAGGGTAACTGACCTGTCTGGACGCCAGTGTACATGCCATTGGTACTGGGAGTCTGTCACGGTGTCACCGATGCAACACACAACACAACTGGGATACAGATAAATGCATTATTAAAACAGTATGTAAACATTAATCATAATAAAAATACACGACTAATCTATAATACAATTGTAAATTATACTTATAATTGTGGTCGTCCTTTCAAACATAAACATAAATAAATAAACAAAATACAACATACACACATAAAGATTGACGTGTTTAAGGAAACGTCAGAGGTGCTTATCGTTGAGATGTCATACAGACATTGGAGTCAACAGAAACATGCATCATGGTAGTAGAGTTGGGAATAAATAATTACGGAGTGTTCATTGCCATACTCAATAAATATATAAAATAATGTTTCATGTATGAGCTAAGGCAGGAGGCCCACGCTTTTTCACAAAAAGGCGGCAAGAAATGTTCTGCTACAGCAGCATCTACAGTAACAAACAGTGTTTACCATGGTTGTTCCAGGGGAGGGAGCGGGTGGGTTGTTACATGTGGATATTAGGGGAATAATGTTCATTTTCAAAACGGTGATGAATTTTTGTGTTTTTAATTTACTGTTTGTTGTCATTTCGTAATTAAAGTTACTAAAGTTCATTACATTGGTGCATCTTAGTTAAACTTATAGAATTATTTGATTTCTGCCACGTAAAGCACATTCATATGTGTTGTTTCGTTTTCAGTATACAAGTTCTTATCAGGGTCTACCATGTAATAACTACTACACATATTCATGTTTGACTTTATAGTTCGGCAAGAGTTGTGTGGTCAAAGTGAATGTTGGAAAAGTAAGATGAGCTGTTATTGTGATGGCAACAACATATTTCCCTCAAAAAAATTACTCACGCATTCATAATATGTATGTCTACCTTCTTCAACACTGAATAATTGATTTGTTAAATTTATTGTTGTCATCCTTGTATGCTAAAAATAAATTTTAGAGGTATATTAATATGTCTATGTTGACACACTTTGGATACAATATGCATTTTACATTGCAAAAGTCAATATAATTTCAGTGTCCTAGATATGAAAATATGAATTAAAACAAGTGTGTATTTAAATGGGCATATTAAATTGTGTTGAAAATTTATATATTATTGATTGTTAAATTTGTTTAAATTACCTGGATTGATCAAACGTGGGCCTCCTGCCTTAGCTAAGCCTTATGATTAGCCTCTCCTCTGCCTCCTCTCATTCCCACTCTTTCATTGCTGTGTGGCCTGTGGCAATATCATAATTTGAGTTATAATATGATGCATTCATATATTGCTGTGATGAAAATAGATACACATTTTGGTAAATACATAAGAATAGCTGGCACATGTATATATGCGAACTGAAAAGTAGTAGGTATTACACAGACTACAACTAGGCATCACTGACCACAATGGAAACAAGTGCAAGAATATGTGTAATCCTTACATATGGAGTACACTAGCTGTACTAATACTTTAAGTTCATCTTTACATTTTTTATTAAATAAATTCATCGCCATCATGGTTATCATATACAAATCTTAATTATTTTGCATAAAATATAATGCAAATCGACAACATTCAGTAATAGTATTAACATCCACGAGATAACGAATGCTCCCCTACAATTACGAAGTTTCTTGCACGATCAACCTATACTGCCAAAGCTCCCAAAAACAACGTTACTTATCATTCCGTTGGCGTTGCTCACGTCATCTAATCTCTCTAGATATGCACTTTCGCATGGACATAGCTTATTAACAAGTTCCTACGCAATCCAATATAATACCGGTACATATCAATACAGGCTGTGTCTGGCTGAGTCAGCTGCATCGGCAGTGATGCCGGGCGATGCCGGACAATGCCGATGGTGACTGTAAAACGTATCTTACACATTTGAGAATCCGCGTCGAGTAGGCCTGTAATGTAGACGTTTGCAAGTTGCAGTTCTTGAATTAGCCCACGACTACTCGCTCTTGTTGCTAACTTCGACAATGCACTTAATACGTACCTTCATAGTAGAAGCAGTTTGATATTTTCGTCAGGACATGCAAAAGCACGTACGGTTTGTTATTGTGCCGTACAATGCCGATCTCGCGTAAAGCATGTGACCTAAAAAGCGCAGGACGTCGACAGTTGTTTATTGTTTCGCCAGTTGTAACCGTTGTAACGACAATTCTTTTTTGGCGAATGAAACAAGACAAGAAGTACGCATTTTAAAATTAGACTGACTGTGCATACTAGTTAAGCTATTAACACATTACACATCCGGATATAAAAGAGCCGGATTGGCGATGGGCAAACGAATGGATTATGCAGCTTTAACGCTGAGTCAACGACGTAAAGACTGCTTGTCCAATACATGTCTCAGTTCGGCACCAGATCCGGTCTCTGCTAACAGATGAAAGCAATGATTGGTGAACAATTTGTGTGGTCGCTGGTTGCGTTTTTTAAGTAGTGGTTCATTGTGAGTACATTTTAATCACAAACGACCCGTGGCTAGGAAAACGGTCGCTCAAGATGAGTGGCCACTCATGACAGACATCGCCAAGACAAGTTTTACTGTATTTGCTAGATTGATTATTATTATTATATATTTTTTTATAACTAAGCTAATTTTTGTTAACTATATAGACACAGGTATTTTTATTATTTATTAAAAAAAATATTACCTGTGGGTAGTATTCTTCTTATTGTGTAACTTTTTAATGGCAGTATGTTGTGAAGCGCCACAAATAATTATGGATGTGGCGCTGTATTAGTATTATATTATAACAACACTTTTTGTTTCCTGCAGATCATAGTAAAATTAATAATAATAATTATTATATTATTTATAATTAATTAAACTATTTTGCGAGAATGAAAAATATCTTTATCCAAAACATCACGTGATCGTCCCAACGATGACATGAAACAGACATATACACAACTAACATTTTAAGTTCACAACCTCAAAAACATCGTGCTTTTGAGAGAGAAAAATGCATGATTCTTTCAAAACATCATGAGTTCACATTGGTACTTACAAGTGCATTTTTTTCCACATCATAGTAAGAGTTACACATACACACAGCTGTGTAACCCGAAATAAATGAATACATAAATTAATAAGTGATGCAATCGCACTATGATAAATAACTAGAAAACAATGTGTTACTTTACAAATTAATATATTAATGTTTCAAATTACCTATTTAATGCGTCTTAATTAGCGTCTGTTCTTTATCTCGCTATTTCTGTCTGTCTCATACACACACACTCTATCTTTCTTTTTGGTTTTGACATATGCCAAGTTGACCCCACCCACACGTAATAACAAATACGCACGCAAACATGCATGCACACACGCGCACACAACTGTATGCGTCGTACTCAGTACGTGTATTGAACAATTATAAACAATCTATTTTACGTTGAAATGTAGAAAAATAGCATTGCAAACAAGGCTAACAAAAATAAATTTGTATTTATTCATTAATGTTGTTTTAGTGCATTGTAGATTACACTAGCAACTGCCTTATCCACTTTAATGCGGTTCGGCGACATTTTATAAAATAGCAAGTGATATTCCGCTAAATAACATTTACTAGTTATTGCAAGGCGAGCTGATAGATAAATGCTGTTTATCTCTCACTAAAGTTAATAAATAAATAGTAATACATAGGTATGACGACATAAAACTAAACTGGGTAAAGAAAATATAACGGCAAATACATATCTAAAATTTTATTACCTAACGAAAAAAAACCTAACTGACAGTTATATGGTATACACATGTAGATAAATACGAAAGTAAATAAAATACTATTCAAAGAAATTTCATAATTTCACAACTAGCAACGTTCTACTCACTTCAACGTTTCAAACACCATCGGCGGCCTTCTTCAGGAACTGAACATAAATAAATAATAATAGCAATAATCAAGCAATAAATAAGCATTGCAACATAACATAGTGCAATTAGCGGTTCATGTGTCTCACGCTTTGTGAGTAAAATCTTTTTTAAACCTATTTCTTCTGGTTATAATATTCCTGAAGCGTTTGCCATCAGGAAGAAGTTCAAAGAGTAATTATAAATACCAATACATTGCGTTGTAAAGAAATACATTGCTTTCAGAGATAAAGACTTGTCACAGGGTAGTCATACGACTGTCTAGACCACACGTTATCGAGTGATAACAAGGCTGTAACAAGGCTGTTTTATACACACGAGCATACCTACACAATTACACAGTTTTTTTGTTAAAGTGTGACTGTATCACTTATTAACTAATTAACTGGTTGTACAATTAACAATTTGTGTAACCTGGACCCATATCGCCCTTACCCACCTTTATCATTAGATGGAGCCAACTCACCGGAAAGCTTCCAGCCACGTTGCCATTAAGACGCGCAGAACCACCAGGTACTCATTTATACATAATCACGCACTTAGGGGGGACTTGGACCAGCGGTTATACAACCGTATTCGGTGTTCGTCCTCAACTCCGTGCTCAGACTCAGATCTCATGCTCAGCGGCCCTGGTACATCACCATCTCGTAGGGTGGTGGGGAGTTTGCCCGATGTCGTCGCCATCATACCAGGACCGCCAGATGGCGCCAACTACTCCAGGAGATGCTGGAGTGCTCAAGAAAACAAAATAGACGTCGTCTTTCTTACCAAAACACCGTGGGTGATCTTAGTTTTACCGGCTGATGGTCACCATATAACCACTGCTGATGTAGCCAATGACAAACCGTATGCGCTCCGTTTAGATTTGTGTGAGTGTTCCGTTAACTTAAATTCCCACCTAGGCAGGACATTTGATTTAAAAATTCACACCAGACAAACGAACCTATAGTGGCAATCCGCTCAAAGTAGGAACATTTCTTGACTGCCGGGGAATCGTGGAAGTTGTGATACTGATATTCAACCGGAAACGCACTCTTTTTGGTATAACTTATATCATCGTCGAGGAGCTTGGCCCCGATTACGACGCATAGTGAATAGGACATGCCTTCGACCTAACGTGTCGAGTTAAACACACAGACAAATGTTATAATACCGCATACACGGTGAAACTAATGAAGGAATTACTTTGTATGCAAGCATTAAAACAAGTTAATCGCTAAAATAATGGTTAATGAATTAAAACATAAAACGCATTTATATATACCATTATAGGATATTTCATAGGTGCAAAAAGGTAGTAGTAGTAGTAGTAGTAGTAGTAGTAGTAGTAGTAGTAGTAGTAGTAGTAGTAGTAGTAGTAGTAGTAGTAGTAGTAGTAGTAGTAGTAGTAGTAGTAGTAGTAGTAGTAGTAGCAGTAGCAGAGTAGCAGTAGCAGTAGTAGTAGTAGTAGTAGTAGTAGTAGTAGTAGTAGTAGTAGTAGAAGTAGAAGTAGTAGTAGTAGTAGTAGTAGTAGTAGTAGTAGTAGTAGTAGTAGTAGTAATAATACGTAGTATTTGTTGTATTATTATTATTATTATTATTATTATTATTATTATTATTATAGTAGTAGTAGTAGTAGTAGTAGTAGTAGTAGTAGTAGTAGTAGTAGTAGTAGTAGTAGTAGTAGTAGTAGTAGTAGTAGTAGTAGTAGTAGTAGTAGTAGTATTACTAGTAGTATACTAAGTTATAATTATAAATCTCACTGAAAGGCGTAGTTAATGAGATTCTGCGGGAAGGGTTAAAGTAACTAATGACAACGAGACTGACACGCACATGCCCGGATACGTTTTAACGTTCGGAAAAAAGTAAACGCTACACAGTAACCAACGAACCGGTCGCCACATGAATGTTGAATTGGTGGTAATATCCGTGAAGGAGTCTAGCAATGAACTGCCGTAAGTGAGAACGCGGTGCGTCGTGATCGTCATCTTTCCCGACTTGCCTCTGAAGAACAAAACCCAGACCTGCCAATTTGCTTGTTATGCAGCAATACAACAGGGAGGGAAGTAGTATAAAAAGGTGTTGATATTTAGCAAATCTAAGCGTCATGTGGCACCACCTACCGTTATATCTGAAATACGTTGGATCGCGTGCGAAACCGGAGAACATTGCCATTGGAATTTAATATCAGTCAGAGGCCAGGCTAAGATAACAAAAATGCTGGAAATTTGTGAACAGCAACCCGCCGTTTTCCTGTGGCAAGTGGACACCACGGAAGTGTTGACTGATATGTAGGCGTAACGCCAGAATTCAGAATGTCTTCGTGACAATTCTCCAGAAGCACCCCCTCCTGCGAATAGAGTGCTGAACTGAAGCTACGGGCTCATTCCCTAACTACAAATGTTTAACG
Organism: Ridgeia piscesae; assembly: GCA_025642075.2. Classification (NCBI taxonomy): domain Eukaryota; kingdom Metazoa; phylum Annelida; class Polychaeta; order Sabellida; family Siboglinidae; genus Ridgeia; species Ridgeia piscesae. The sequence continues at coordinate 30,705 of JAODUO010001564.1, forward strand.
CGATGAGTACATGGTAATACACCTACCCACCAGCATGTGCACATCAGCATATGTGTGCACATATTCATTTGAGTATTCCTAATTCAATTAATCATGCACGACCGACCGACCGACCGACCGACCGACCGACCGACCGACCGACCGACCGACCGACCGACCGACCGACCGACCGACCGACCGACCGACCGACCGACCGACCGACCGACCGACCGACCGACCGACCGACCGACCGACCGACCGACCGACCGACCGACCGACCGACCGACCGACCGACCGACCGACCGACCGACCGACCGACCGACCGACCGACCGACCGACCGACCGACCGACCGACCGACCGACCGACCGACCGACCGACCGACCGACCGACCGACCGACCGACCGACCGACCGACCGACCGACCGACCGACCGACCGACCGACCGACCGACCGACCGACCGACCGACCGACCGACCGACCGACCGACCGACCGACCGACCGACCGACCGACCGACCGACCGACGACCGACCGACCGACCGACCGACCGACCGACCGACCGACCGACCGACCGACCGACCGACCGACCGACCGACCGACCGACCGACCGACCGACCGACCGACCGACCGACCGACCGACCGACCGACCGACCGACCGACCGACCGACCGACCGACCGACCGACCGACCGACCGACCGACCGACCGACCGACCGACCGACCGACCGACCGACCGACCGACCGACCGACCGACCGACCGACCGACCGACCGACCGACCGACCGACCGACCGACCGACCGACCGACCGACCGACCGACCGACCGACCGACCGACCGACCGACCGACCGACCGACCGACCGACCGACCGACCGACCGACCGACCGACCGACCGACCGACCGACCGACCGACCGACCGACCGACGACCGACCGACCGACCGACCGACCGACCGACCCGACCGACCGACCGACCGACCGACCGACCGACCGACCGACCGACCGACCGACCGACCGACCGACCGACCGACCGACCGACCGACCGACCGACCGACCGACCGACCGACCGACCGACCGACCAGTCATCTGGGATTTTGGCAATGCACGTGGCTGAGATAGTTGTCTAGAAACTGATTGAATATTAACGATTTTAATTTATGTCTGGATTGCATGTTTCGTATATTATAGTCAAGATAATCTTATAGTTTGTAAATCATATAATATAGTTAAGATAATGCCATAGTTTTATAAAATGATATTTAGGTAACTTAGATGAAAAATATGTTCTGGGCGCCTCTTCACGAAAATGCTTATGCTGTCTAGTAATTCTGATGTATGTGGGAAGATTGTTTTTGGCATATAATATTTGAAACATTTTGACAGAATATTATGGTGACAGTCACACATAAATAATGAGACATGCAACGTGTATAATTATTATGTGTATGAGATACCGGGGCTATCAGGATTAATCTTACGCGAATCTTTATCAAACCTGAGCATGCTGTCAATGATGCCTGCTTTGGCAGCATCATTCTCCATATATTGAATCCGAAGACGAACTGGCGCCTCATCTTCGTCAATGGGACGCGGTAAGTTTGGATGGAAAACAGTATTCGCATGCCCAAGATCAATCATGAAGAAGTACTTGTGTATACTGTCAATAACACAATAGAATAGCAATGAGTAACACATGCAATATTGCGGATATTTATCGCCACAAACTATTGCTATAGAATGATAATCAATCAATGAAATCACCCGTTTAACGTACTGTTATGCTCCGTCGTGACGTATGTTCCTGGTACAACTGCCGAGCAAAAGGTTAAATAGTTGTGGCTAGCTACCAATCTTAGACAATAACCATTAATAACGAATAACAACTGCTGTCCAGTAGACATCATGGAGACAGGCTGAGGTGTGTCAGCAGCTGGAAGTCAAGCATTCTAGTTGATAGTCTTGTTTTTTCATATTTATTTTCAATACTCTGGATATGTGGCTGTCTGGTGGGCACTAAGCCGTCTTTTTATTTAATGGCAGATGGTACTCACGTGGTCATTCTGATAGTTTGCAGTATGTAGTTTGATGTCTGGTAGTGGGCTTTAGCAGTTGTATAGTAAAATGCTGCTGGGTCTTTGGCTAGTATGCAGTTGGGTAGCTAGAACTTAATATCGATTAGTTCAAATGGTGTGCCTACCTGTCCCTGACCATAACGTTTATGTCGTCGACACTCGTATCTAATGCGACGACACCAATGAATTTATGTTTGTAAAAAACAGGCATAGATAGAGTCAGTAAAACGGCTGCAACAGATGATCAGGTTTACAATGTACATAAAATAGTCACGTGCTGAAAGCGAATATTTATGCATGAATATCCAGGGTTCGAAATTCGTCAAGTTATTTATTTGTTCAGATGACAACTGAATAAACAACTGGTCAGATCAGGACATGCATGTGTACACTGAGAACAATGCAATGGCACAGGCAGGCATTCACATACAGATCCCAGGAGATAGAGATTTTAGAAGTATACAGCACTAGCCGAGTTATCCAGCGATGCACTGGGCAAAGACACAGTCACCGCGCTAAAACCTTTTAAAATTGCAGCTCAAATCACGTTTATGCTGAAGTCATATATAAGATAAAACTCGGTTATGAACAGAAGCAGTCATCGGTGCTAAAATGTTTGAAAATTGTTTCAGTTTTTCTCATAAATAGGTCTCTCGCATACGCACACGACACACAAACATGTTCGCTTGTGGTATATTCTATGTATAGCCTTTTGCTATATTGAACCCACAAATTCTTCACCCATCCGGACGCATTTGTAAAAAGTCTAAATTTCCGAACTAATCCAACGCGGCATCTAGATCACATAATTATAAGAGGTCAGCTCGATATACCCAACACGGATAGAGATGTGGGTCCACAAACACACACAGAGACAGAAAAACAATGTTTTTATTATACAGGGTGTAATGTTCTCCTTCTATGTTGAAGTTTGATTGAAATATTACTCTTTCAACGTTTAAGGCAGATGGTGGTCAAGAACGTGCCAAAATGTTATTCCTCATAACCAACAGGTGTCGATGAGTACGAAATACGAACATACGAAATGACCATAGCTGTTGCTTTAGTGGTTCCTATGATAGCCACTGTTAGGTCTTAATAGGAGTCACAGACTCTTCTATTATACTATTGCAGAACATTGTTTGTAAATGTATATATAATATATATATATATATATATATATATATATATATATATATATATATATATATATATATATATATATATATATATATTTAGGCGTATAGTATATGTACGCATATGTAGAAACATACTCATATTTTTTGTTGTTCGATTAAATATTGGGATCTAAAATAAACCTCCTTGTTCTTAATAAACTGATGTATATATATTACCGTTGTGTGTGACGTATTTTTTAACATGTGTCTAAACTGATCTGAACCATAGCCATCTATTAAATTGGCTGACAGGAATGTCGCGGAGGGTCGAGTCATATAGTTAACCGGTATAAGCCTACATTTTGGCAAAGTTCTACTTATGTTCTCTGTCAGGCAGTTCATTATAAAGATATGCGTACATTGGAATCCACGACCTTAAAAAAGGCTGACATTTCGTACAGAATTATGTAGCAAAATTGCCTCGCACGAGTGAGACGAATGTTTACATTTGTGATAACAGAATGCGTAACATATGACATTTTTAATTGCGAGTCGCCCTGTTCAATCAGACTAAAATATTACTTATGTTTCAATCGAAATGTTTTTTTAAAATGTCAACCATTAAACACAACTTAAATGATAACATGTATCGTGACCCCTTCTTAGTGATACTGCAAACAATGTGCTGTCATATACGTCATACCGGTTGTCATGTGGCGAATTCTGGGAGTCGTCATCGTAGCCGTGGCCAAGTGTTCATCGGCCATAAATACGTAGAAGGGACGCATTTGGTCGAACAAAGAGTTGAAATCTATCTTTCTGTGCCGTGTTTTGATATTCATGTATATCCCAACCTGAACAGCAATACATAGTAAGACATCAAACGTGAAACGGCTAGAGATACGTCACGCTTGATATATATATATATATATATATATATATATATATATATATATATATATATAAATATATATATATATATATATATATATCACGCGGTATTCAGTTGATGGAACTGCTTTAAGGGGGGGGGCTGACACGTTTTAACAATCATTGCGCCAATATTAGGACATACCATTTAGAGGATATGTGATCTTTTAAACGACATGGTGTAGTCATTGCAGTTCGGGAAATTC